>JARKIB010000163.1:0-281648 GCA_029378385.1 Mycena metata | reverse complement strand
TCATCGGCACTCTCGGTCTCGAATTTTGGTGCATTGTTGTCCCATGCCCATGGCATTTTAAACGGGGTAGTACGTTGACCATTCCTATTCCCATTATTATTGCCGTTGCCATTGTTTCCGCCGGCATTATCACCGCCCTGATCAGCCATGATTATTTCTTGTACTGGTTCTTGTTCTGGACTACGGGGAGATTCAGGTAACTGAACGTCCTCTGGTAATATAAGTCCTGAAGTCTCAATGGGTTCTGGAGATGGGCTAATTGCTCTAGCTTTCCCCTTGCCTGACTGAGTGTCTTTGTGCGCTTTTGAACGTGACTGAGTAGAAGCTTTAACTTCTTTCCTAGCTACGTCCGCTGGTGAAGGCTTGTTGATCCTTCTTTTAGACGGAAGAGGTTGTAGATTTACTGACGTAGATCCACCGGCCTGTTTCCTTTGTGATCGTCGTGGTTCAACGACTACTGGAGCACCTAATGTAGCGTACTCCTCTACTTCCCGAGAATCTGAACTCTCTCTTGGAGGCAGGATGACTGCTTGATGTCACTTCTCAAGATATAATCCTGAGGTATAACTTCTAGAATAATTCCAGAAGCAAAAGTCCAATATTGTGTCCTTGAGGACGGTAGATTTTAAGCTTTATGGAACACTGGTTGAAGATTTCAACTATGAACCCCTCGCGGTGGGCTCCAGATGATACGCCGCGGATCGGGACCGACCAGGGGGAAATGAGCTGGATACTGGGTCTCGATGTATGGCTAAACCACACACTAAACACACTCCAAATCAAACACCTAATCACCTCTCCGCTTGTATATGCGTTCGTGGGGTTCCAACCGAAGTATTACGGCTGTTGCAATAGCTGAAAACTAGGTTTCGACTTAAAGCTTTAAGTCGGCCGTTTGGTTTCTCGGACCTATTGGGCGCTGATGCGACCTTTATAGTTCTTAGAAGAGTTGTGGTTTTCAAAAAGGTTTGTGGTGATGGACACCGGGTGGTTGTGTGGTGAACTAAACTTGGTTCGACGCTGGGTTTGAACTGTAACCGAAGGTTGACAAGTTCCGCTGTAATATTCGCTGACGCTGATGCTGAGACACTAAAACGCTGACGCTGACGCTGACGCTGACGCTGACGCTGACGCTGACGCTGACGCTGACGCTGACGCTGACGCTGACGCTGACGCTGACGCTGACGCTGACCCTAAACGCTGACGCTGACGCTGACCCTAAACGCTGACGCTGACGCTGCACAACAAATATAATCCAATCCCAATATATTGGTAGACACCAAAGTATCTAAAGACACTCAAATGTACACCGAATGGATTCCGTGAGACTTCCCGGACGGAGGCACGCGTTATGCTGTGCTCCTAACAAGAAGGGTACGGTCCACTGGTTTCCACCTAAGCTCTACCTCTACTTATATACTAAATCCTACATACCAAATACTACAAAACATGGAAACTCAAAACAGTAATGTACATAATGGTCCAAACGTTGAGTCCGTGAAGGTGCGGACCCCTACTGAATACAATCTACTAATTTACATACGAATCTTGACTTGAAAAGGAGAATAATCTGCATGGATGTTGGTACAATTAAAATAAATAATATATGTCCGCTTCTGGCGTGTCCAAATAATATTCCAGCCTCGTCATGTCGTCCCAATTTGGTGTGTGTGACTCCTGGTGAATCAGCCTCGAGTCATTCGAGTCAATTCGAGTCATTCGTGAATAGCCATGTGAGTCTGTTCGAGTCAAGACTATTAATAGCTTCTTGGCATCACGATTTTGGTTTAGCCGGCGGCAAGACCTTGCTGCCGCTACTGCTCCCTTTGAGGTGCTGTTCCTGGCTATGCCGTCGGACCTTTCCGGTCCTCGGATCTTCGGCTTGATTGACAGGAAATGCCAACTCTACCACAGACAAATGTTCTAGTCAACATAGGTTGCCCCTGCAAGGCTTCCATTCCTCAACCCTGGTCACGGATGGATAGTATTTCCTCCTGTCCTTGATTAGAGTGAACGCCCAACTCCTACGAACCCTGAGGGTTTGTTAAAAGAGAAGGTTTTGACTTAAAGCTTTAAGTATGATTTTGACTTTCCGGCCAGTATTGACCTTCCGGTGAGTTCACACCTTAAAGCTTATAGTATATACGCTGCTGTCTCCTAGCTAGCTGCCCGGACTGACACTAGCCCCCTGCTGAGTGATTTATATAGCCGATTACAATACAGCTAGTGGCACTGAATGAGCAAAAATCGCAAATTCCGCGCTTGGCCCAATTGCTGGCTTATCATCGGACTATGGGATGAGGTGAGCCGCCATACCAGGACTTTTCATTTCTATCCCTGTGTTGAAGCTGGATACGTGTGAAAGAAATCGAGATGGATGTTGAAAAAAAAGGATCCAAACTCCGAATGTCCTAGGGAGCATTCAAACCTCTGCCCACCTCTTGAAATTCTTGAGGATTTTGCCGCATGGGTGGAGGTGAGCCGCCAGACCAGGACTTCATTTCTATCCCTGTGTTGAACCTGGATATGTGCTCAAAAAATTGAAATAAAGGTTGAAAAGAGCATTCAAACTCTGTATGTCCTAGGAGGATTCGAACCTCCACTCACCTCTTGAAATTGTGGCAGGCACTATAGCCTGAGGTGAGCCGCCAGACCAGGACTTCATTTCTATCCCTGTGTTGAACCTGGATATGTGCTCAAAAAATTGAAATAAAGGTTGAAAAAGAGCATTCAAACTTTGTATGTCCTAGGGAGGATTCGAACCTTCACTCACCTCTTGAAATTGTGGCAGGCACTATAGCCTGAGGTGAGCCGCCAGACCAGGACTTCATTTCTATCCCTGTTGAACTTGGATATGTGCTCAAAAAATTGAAAAGAAGGTTGCAAGAAACAATCAACACTCTTCCAATGTCCTGGGAGGATTCGAACCTCCGCTCACCTCATGAAAGCACACCAACTTTTTACCTGTCGAGGTGAGTCCCAAGACCAGGACTCTGTTATGCCTGTGTTAAGCTTGGATATGAGTGAAAGAACAATGTGATGGGTGTTGAAAAATACAGCGGAAACCTTCGAATGTCCTAGGGAGGATTCAAACCTCTGCTCACCTCTTGAAACATCCTTATTCCACCTATGTACTGAGGTGAGCCGCCATACCAGGACTTCATTTTTATTCCTGTGTTGAACCTGGATACATATAGAGAATACAAATGGGATGGATGTTGAAAAAGTATGAGTCTATCCCGAAATGTCCCAAGGAGGATTTAAACCTCCGCTCACCTCTTGAAATTTCTCAATAAATGATGGATGTTGCAAAATATGAAGAACACCCGCGCTCTAAGTCCAGGGCATCACGACTTTGACAGATCACTTGTGATCGCTTGTACGTGCTCGTACAAGCGAGAAAAGTGGCCAAGCTGACAAGCCCACAAGCCATGTCGAATTCCACAAGTTTGGAAAATAAAAAAATATTTTGAGTACCCTCAATGCATTCCTGGCATCGTTTCCGTGGTTTTATTTTTTGATCACAAGTTCCAAAAGGCCGCAAGTGCACAAGTAA
Source organism: Mycena metata (assembly GCA_029378385.1). Lineage (NCBI taxonomy): Eukaryota > Fungi > Basidiomycota > Agaricomycetes > Agaricales > Mycenaceae > Mycena > Mycena metata. The sequence continues at coordinate 278,092 of JARKIB010000163.1, read as the reverse complement.
ATTGCGATGATACTGATGGGGAGGATCCGAACCTCCACTCACCTCTTGAAATTCCCGCCAATCACAACACCAATGGATGGAGGTTGAGCTGCCAGACTAGGGCTCTGTTGTTATGCCTCTCTCGAACCTGGATATGTGCTGAAAAAAAAGAAATAAGGTTGAAAAAAGACGCCAGAAGCCTTCAAATGTCCTGGGGAGGATTTGAACCTCCGCACACCTCTTAAACTCCTGACAATTATTGGTAAATGGAGAGAGGTGAGCCACACCATACCAAGACTCTGTTCTTAGGCCTGTGTCAACCCTCAATATGCACTCAAAATTGAGAGGGGTGTGCACAAAATTCTCACTGATTATCACACATGTCCTGCGGAGGATTCAAACCTCCTCAGCTCACCTCTTAAATGCGATGAACCATGAACACTTAATGGCTGGAGGGAGGCCGCCATACCAGGACTTTCATTTCTATCCCTGTGCTGAACCTGGATATGTGCTCAAAAGAAGAAAAAAGAAATAAAGGCTGAAAAAAGGGGTCAAATAGTGTGTATGTCCTAGGGAGGGTTCGAACCTCTGCTCACCTCTGAAGTTTCCATACCAGCAAGTTATAGGCCAAGGTGAGCTGCCATACCAGGACTCTGTTGTTATGCCTGTGTTGAACTTGGATACGTGTGAAAGAAAAATGAGATGGACGTTGAAACAAAGTATTCAAACTCACGACTCCGAATGTCCTAGGGAGGATTCGAACCCCCACTCACCTCTGAAATTTCTATACCAGAAAGTTATAGGCCGAGGTGAGCCGCTAGACTAGGACTTCATTCTATCCCTGGGTTGAAGCTGGATATGGGTGAAAGAAAAATGAGATGGGGGAAAAAAGTATTGAAACATAACCACCCATGTCCCAGGGAAGATTTGAACCTCCGCTCACCTCTTGAAAATCTTTATGGCACCATAGTTTGAGGTGGACAGCCATACCAGGACTTCTTTATTAACCCTTGTTGAGCCTGGACACATGTGGAAGAAAATGAGAGGGGTGTTGCACAAAATTCTCACCTGATTACCTTCCATGTGCTGAGGAGGATTCGAACCCCCGCTCACCTCTTGAAATTTTGACGGCGGTATAGGCTGAGGTGAGCTGCCATACCAGCATTTCATTTCTATCCCTGTGTTAAACCTGGATATGTGCTCAAAAGAAATTGACATAAAGGTTGAAAAAGAGCATTCAAACTCTATATGTCCTAGGGACTCTGCTCACTTCTTGAAATTCCTGAGGACACCAAATTATTGCTGGAGGTGAGCAGCCATACCGGGACTGAATTTCTATCACTGTGTGGAGCTTGGACACGGGTGAAAGAAAAATAAGATGAGTGTCAAAAAAGATGCGGAATAGTACCTACACTCAAGTCCCGGGGAGGATTCGAACCTCCGCCTACCTCTTGAAATTCCATACAAATACGCCCAATGGGTGGAGGTAAGTAGCCATACCAGGAATCTTTCTTAGGCATGTGTTGAAGCTGGATACACGTGGAAAAAATGAGAGGGGTGTTGCACAAAATTCTCACTGATTACCATACATGTCCTGCGGGGATTCAAACCTCCGCTCACCTCTTGAAATTCTGGAGGACAACAAAGAATGGCTGAAGGTGAGCAGCCATACCAGGAATCCGTTGTTATGCCTGTCTTGAAGCCGGACATCGGTGCAAGAAATTGAGGTGGATGTTGAAAAAAGCACTACAACCTCCAATGTCCCCAGGAGGATTCGAACCTCCGCGCACTTCTTGAATGTGATCAAATCCAGCAACTATGCATCGAGGTGAGCTGCCACACCAGGACTTCGTGACTAACCACCTGTTGAACCTGGATATGTACTCCATCGAAATGGAAAGCCAAAACCTGGACATGTGCTCAATAAAATGATATGAGTGTTGAAAAAAAGCATTACAACGTTTGAACCTCCGCCCCCCTCTTAAGATTGTTGTACTAACCGACTATGGGCTGAGGTGAGCTGCCATAACCAGGACTTCATTATTAACCCTGTGTTGAACCTGGATATGTGTGAAAGAAATTGAGATGGATGTTGAAAAAAAGTATCAAAACATCTCTATGTCCTGGGGAGGATTTAAACCTCCGCTTGCCTCCCGAAATCTCATATCCATGACATCCATGTATTAATGTGAGCTGCCATACCAGGACTTCATTATTATTCCTGTGTTGAACCTGGATACATGTAGAAAAAAATTGAGATGAGCATTAAAAAAAGACGGCAGAAGACTGAGCAGTGTCCCGAGAAGGATTCAAACCTCCGCTCACCCCTTGAAATTCGTGACGAATATGTCCAATGGGTGGAGGTGAGCAGCCATGCCAGGACTTCATTTCTATCCCTGTCTTGAACCTGGTTATGCATGAAATAAATTGAGATGAGTGTTGAAAAAAGACGCTAGAAGACTCCATATGTCCTGGGGAGGATTTGAACCTCCGCTCACCTCTTGAAACTGGGGACAGCTGAATGGGTGGAGGTGAGCATCCATACCAAGATTTCATTTCTATCCCTGTATTGAGCTTGGTTATGGGTGAAAAATTTGAGTGTTGAAAAAATGGATTGAAACTCCGTATGTCCTAGGGAGGATTTGAACCTCCACTCACCTCTGAAATTTCTATATCGGCAAGTTATAGGCTGAGGTAAGCCGCCAGACCAGGACTTCATTTTTATCCCTATGTTGAAGCTGGATATGGGTGAAAGAAAAATGAGATGGGGGAAAAAATGTATTGAAACATAACCACCCATGTCCCAGGGAAGATTTGAACCTCCGCTCACCTCATGAAAATCTTCATGGCGCCATAGTTCGAGGTGAACAGCCATACCAAGACTTCTTTATTACAGCTGTTTTCAAAAAAGTAGGAAAAAAATGAAAAATGAAAAAAGGGATCAAAGAGTGTCTTATGTCCTAGGGAGGATTTGAACCTCCACACACCCTTAAAGCACACCACATTTTGTCTGTATGCATTGGGGTGAGCCGCCATTCCAGGATTTCATTTCTATCCTGTGTTAAGCCTGGACACATGTAGAAAAAAAATAAGAGGGGTGTTGTACAAAATTCTCACCTGATTACCTTACATGACCTGAGGAGGATTCGAACCTCCGCTCACCTCTTGAAATCCCCTACTACCGCCTATGTATTGAGGTCACAGGTGAGCTGCCATACTAGGACTTCATTTCTATCCCTGTGTTGAACCTGGATATGTGCTCGAAAAAATGGAGATAAGAGAAGTGTTTGAAGAAACTCAGAATGTCCTGGGGAGGATTCGAACCTCCGTTCACCTCTTAAAATTCCTACCAATCACGACGTTGAGTGGGTGGGGTTGCTGCCAGACCAGGACTTCATTTCTATCCCTGTTTCGAACCTGGATACATGTAGAAAAAACAATTGAGATGAGTGTTGAAAAAAAGAAGCACCGAACTCCGAATGTCCTTGGGAGGATTTGAACCTCCGCTCACCTCTTGAATATGTGAGAAACCAGTGATACATCGGAGTGAGCAGCCAGACCAGGACTTTGTTAGTATTCCTGTGTTGAACCTGGATATGTGCAGAATTGAAAGAAAGGTTGGAAAAAGGATTGAAACTAGGAATGTCCTAGGGAGGATTCGAACCTCCGCTCATTTCTTGAAATTCCATACAAATATGCCCAATGGGTGAAGGTGAGCAGCCATACCGGGACTTCATTTCTATCCCTGTGTTGAGCTTTGGATATATGTGTGAAAGGAAAAAGAAAACCCGGTTTTTAAAAAGTGCAGACAAATCATGAATCTGCTCAGCTCTTGAAATTGTGGTTTACTTTATTGACATAGCCAGAGGTGAGCTGCCATACCCGGACTTCATTAATCTCTCTCTTGCCAAACCTGGATATGGACTCGAAAAATTGAATTGGAAATCCAAAACCTTTGAATGTCCTAGGGAGGATTTGAACCTCCGCCCACCTCTTGACATCTTCTTATTCCGCCATGCATTGAGGTGAGCTGCCAGACCAGAACTTCATTTCTATCTCTGTGTTGAACCCTGGATATGTGTGAAATAAATTGAGATGATTGTTGACAAAAAGCATTGAAACAACGGACTCCGAATGTCCTGGGGAGGATTCGAACCTCCACTCACTTCTTGAATGTAATAATCATGTCCAATGACGATGCCTCGGAGCGAGCAGCCAGACCAGGACTTCATTTTTATTCCTGTGTTGAACCTGGATATGCATGAAATAATATGAGACGGGGTGAAAAAGTATTGAAACATAACAACACCATGTCCCAGGGAGGATTCGAACCTCCGCTCACCTCTTGAAATTCCAGCCGACAATGAGAACCAATGGGTGGAGGTGAGCTGCCAGACCAGGACTTCATTTCTATCCCTGTGCTGAACTTTGACATGTGCTTGAAAAATTGAGATGATTGTTGACAAAAAGCATTGAAACAACGGACTCCGAATGTCCTGGGGAGGATTCGAACCTCCACTCACTCCTTGAATGTAATAATCATATCCAGTGACGATGCCTCGGAGTAAGCAGCCAGACCAGGACTTCATTTTTATTCCTGTGTTGAACTTGGATATGTGTGGAAAAAATTGAGATGGACGTTGAAAAAAGTATTCAAACTCCAATCCCGAATGTCCTAGGGAGGATTTGAACCTCCGCTCACCTCTTGAAATTTGCGACGAATATGCCGAATGGGTGGAGGTGAGCTGCCAGATCAGGACCTCATTTCTATCCCTGTGTTGAACCTGGATATGCATGAAACAAATTGAGATGAGTGTCTAAAAAGTACGAGTCTATCCCTAAATGTCCCAGGGAGGATTCGAACCTCCGCTCACTTCTTGAATGTGATAATCATATCCAGTGACGATGCCTCGGAGTGAGCAGCGGGACCAGGACTTCGTTATGGACCCTGTGTTGAACCTGGATATTTGCTCAAAAAAATTGAAACAGAGGTTGAAAAAGCAACCGAAACCGTTGAATGTCCCGGGGGGGATTCGAACCTCCGCTCACCTCTTGAAATCTACCGTTCTTGACACCAATATATTGAGGTGAGCCGCCAGACCAGGACTCTGTTGTTATACCTGTGTTGAAGCTGGATATGTGTGGAAAAAATTGAGGTGGACGTTGAAAAAAAGGATCAGCACGCCAAACCGAATGTCCTAGGCGGGATTCGAACCTCCGCTCACCTCTTGAAATTTGTAACAAATGTGGAATGGGTTGAGGTAAGCCGCCATACCAGAACTCTGTTGTTCTACCTCTGTCGAACCTGGATATATGCAGAATTGAAAGAAAGGTTGAAAAAACATTGATACATTCAAACGTTCTGGGGAGGATTCGAACCTCCGCCCACCTCTTGACATCTTCTTACGTTATTCCGCCATGCATTGAGGTGAGCTGCCCAGGACTTCATTTCTATTCCTGTGTTGAGCTTGGATATGGGTGAAAGAAAAATGAGATGAGTACTGAAAAAAAGACGCCAGAAGACTCGCGTATGTCCTGGGGAGGATTCGAACCTCCGCTCACCTCTTGAAATCTACTGTTCTTGACACCAATATATTGAGGTGAGCCGCCATACAAGGACTCTGTTGTTATGCCTGTGTTGAGCTTGGATATGCAGGAAACAAATTGAGATGAGTGTTGCAAAAGCAGTGGAACTGCGGGTCCTAGGGAGGATTCGAACCTCCGCTCACCTCCTGAAATTTCCACAATGGTCCGTTATAGGCCGAGGTGAGCCGCCAGACCAGGACTTCAATTTCTATCCCTGTGTTGAACTTGAATATGTGTGAAAAAAGTTGAGATGGGTGTTGAAAAAGACAGCCGAATTAGACAACATGTCCCGGGAGGATTCGAACCCCCGCTCACCTCGTGAAATCGTGCTCCTAACGGACTATGGGCTGAGGTGGGCCGCCAGACCAGGACTTGTTGAATAGACTTGGATAAGGCTTTAAGACTGAACAAACAAAACAAATCGAGTTAAGGGCTTCGAAAGAAAGAAATCATCGATGTCGTGATCATCTATGTACCGAGGAGGACCTCTCGAGTTGTTCTGTGTGTTATGCATTGAGGTGGGCTGCAGAACCTCTGATAGATGTGAATTTGTATACTTGAATTGCGTGCGTATTAGATACGGTTACTACGACGAAAATAGCTAAATGAGTTGTAAAAAATCGAGCAAATAATACCCCGCACCCTGAAGTACTTACGAAGTCGAGTAGTCAATAAACGACGCTGTCGCAGGACGTTGGATGCATGGCCGCGGCATTGAGGGGAAGCTGTGCAAATGCGGAAGCGACATGTGACCTGATCCAAAATTTGAGGGACTTTGATCGGGCGCTGTGCCTTCTGTCCTCTGCTGCCACTGTGTCCTCGTCGATGAGCGTCTAGCTTCTGTCTCTGTACCCCTTGTAACCCTTGTATCGCTCTTGTATCCTCTACCATGTCCCAAGTAAGTCTTTGCACCTTGCTCTTCCTTGACTAATACGTGTGCGACCCACCTTCGCAGGACTCGGCCGCACTCAGTCTCTTGTCTCTCTCCATTGCGGCGGCCAGCGCTCATCCCATTCCCCTCGCAAATACTACTGCGGAATCCACAGGGGGGAATGCGGCGAGGCACCAGCAGCCCCCGGCGCACCACCGTCGTCTCTCGTCGACAGGCCGGCGAAGGCGTCTGAGCGATGCCCGCGACGCTGCCACCCGTCCCTCGTGCGTCTTGTCCTCTTTCTTGCAGGCTCAGACCATTGACCAGGACTTCGTAGATCCGTGGGAGGCCCCACGCTCTCCATGGCCGGTCTTTCGCTCTCCACCACCTCGGCGTCCCCGCCTGCCTTGTCGGCCGTGTCCATGGCCGCGAGCGCACCCACCAAGAGTAGCACCCCCATCCCCATCGCCCCGCCCTCTGCGGGCCGCGGCAAGAAGCGCGGCGTCGACCACAAGTGCGAGTCTTGCTCGAAGGTTTGTGATTCTTCCGCATCTACATCCTCCATCCTCCTTCATTCCTCCACTTCTACCCTACTCCACCGCTGCGGTCGTACTGCACGAGGCCCGCCAGCGGACCCATATTTTCTCTTCGAATCATCTATCTGGTGATATACATTCGCATGCCAATCATGCAATCCTTCTTCGGGATCAGCATTAACGTCTCGGCGGTATTCGCCCCGACTACCCTTCTCTCACTTTATTCTTCGCCACTCTTCGCTACGCATCCTTTATTTTTCTTTCGCGGACTCCTGTCTCGCACAATTTTTCGTCGGCCCACCCGCCCCTTGTTGATGGGGCTGACTCCTTTTTTGTGGTGTGTGTCAGCGGGTTACGTGATGATGCGTACCGCTGTACTTTTTTTTTGTGCGGGGCGGGAGGTGAGGCGGGTCGGCGGCGCCCTTCTTCCTGCACAGGGACGAACGCCTTGTTACTGTTTGGGGGTTTTTTTTTTCGCGCCCGTGCCCCACTTTATTTTATTCTTTAATCCCCCCCTTTCTACGTCGTCACTTTTCACCTTCTTGCTTTATCACCCCATCCTCTTTCCCTTCGTATCACCCCACCCTCCCTCTCCCATCTCCCATCTCCCATCTCCCACCTCCCATCGCCCACTCCCCTCCGCCGCCCCACTCTCCTTTTTACATTACATTACAAAGCCTCTACATTCCACCGACTATCTCCGGACGGCTTCATGGGCGCTTGTGCGATGCGATGCGAGCACCACGTCGTACAGCTCCGACGTCCGAGTGCTGCTGTTGTCCTGCCCCTGTCCCGTGTGGACGACTGGCGGTGGTGTGGGTCGACGGACGGACGTCGAGTCGACTGGGATTTCATTTCTTCCTTTTGGCGCCCGTCTTCATTTCTGGCCGTTATTTCGTGGGCCGTAGACGTCCGTGCGCTGGGCGCATGCCGTTCGTATGGAGGTCGACGTTTGGACGGGCGCCGAATCGAAGCGGCCATTTTCCTTTGTTTCTTCTCTTTTGGCGCCCGTCGTATTTTGGTCCGCGGCAGTGTGGACGCGGTGGTGGCGCTCGCATCGTTGTTGCAGACGTCCATATGCATCTTACGCCGCCCCCGTCGTCATTTTCGTGCGCGGTATGGTGTGGACCTTGGTAGGGACGCTCGCACCATTGCTGCAGACGTTCATACGCATTTTGCGCCCTCCCTCCCCTTCATTGACGAATCCGACGCGGGCGCCTCTGCCTTTTTCGGTTTCGCTTGCCTCCGCCCTTCGTTCCACGTGCATTCCCTTCACTCCACCCGTTGTCGCGGCCTTGGCCTCGTTCCCCGTTCTTCGTTTTACGACTTTCCTACCCCTTTCTGCTCATTCCCATCCATCCCGATCTCATTTCCCGTCCCCCATCTCGATTCCATCTCCTCCCCGCCGATCTCCCGTCCACGCTCTCCCTTGGCTTGACCGCCGTCCTTCTGCCCGTCGGTCATCTTCACACTCCGCCTTTGCATCTTCATCTTCATCTTTCTCCTTCGAGTCTCTTTCTTTGGCTTCGCTTCTCCTTCCTTTTCACTTCTCCGCTTTGCCTCTGCTTCCTTCCTCCGTGGCGTCGCCTGGCCATTTTTCGGCCAGTCTTGACCTTCGGCTCCCTCCGGCGGGGTATCTTCGGGCGTGCTGCTTTATTTTGCATTACATTTTGTTCTCCGCTTCGCATCCGTCTCTCGGTGCATCCTCGGGCTCCCCTCCTTCTCTCGCTCCTCTCCATTCCTTCTCCTCTCTCCTCCTTCTCTCAACGCATTCGCTAACCTATTTTATTATAGATCTACCGCCACCCCTCCTGCCTCATCAAGCACCGCTGGGAACACACCCCCCACTGGCGCACCCTCTCCTCCCTCCCGCACCCCACCTCCTCTTCCGCCTCCGCCACGGGCGTGCTCAGCAAGCACGCGCAGGTGCAGCTCCTCGAGGCTGCCGCCATCCTCTCGCACCTCTCCCCCGATTCGGAGACGGGCACGAGTCTGCCGGAGGACAGGGGAATGTGGCCGCGCTGGGTGAGCGGGGGCGCGTTGGAGGGGGAGGAGACCTACGGGTCCGTCGGCGGCGCGAGCGCCGTCTCATACGGGGTGCCGGAATCGTACGGGTCGTCCGTCGGCGGGGCGAGCGCGCGCAGCACGAGCGCCAATCCGAGCGCCTATGGGCTGCGCAGTGCGAGCGCGCACGCGAGCGGGGGGCCGAGGCTGCACGACTACGAGGTGCCGCGCGGGGCGGAGGTGCGCGCGGGCGTTGTGGAGGTGCCGCACCCTGCGAACGGGCACGCGCATGGGCATGGGCACCATGGACACATGCATACGCGCTCGGCGGCGTCGGCGGGGAGTGCGTGGAGCATGCCGCGCTCGGTGAGCGTGTCGGCGAGCGTGTCGTCGGAGCAGAGCCGGAGCCGGTCGACGCCGTCGGATGACGATGAGGAGTCGGTTGTTGATGGGTCTGTTGACGATGGGCGTGGACGCGGGCGCGGGTATGCGTACGGGCGGGGTGGGGCGCGGGTGTGGAAGCACGAGGACGAGGAGGGGGAGGAGTTTGGGTTTGAGTTTGATTTGGGGGGTGTGCGGGAGGAGGAGGGCGAGGGGGAGGAGATGGAGATGGAGAAGTATGGACATGGGCGCGACTATGAACGCCTCCGGCGCGGGGAGCGGGAGAGCCTGAGGTGGGGCGGGATGGAGGAGATGGATGACATTGATATGGATATGGATTGAGCGCCGCCCTGGCGTTTGGTCTGTGTCTGCCATCTCTTTGTATCCACGACCTCCACGAAACCTCCAAGCCCTGCTTTCTTCCTCTCCACCCCGCTTTCGACAATCAATCACTCAATCGCGACTTTTCAATCCATCTGCTCCGGCTTATTTATCTTGTGTATTTCACAAGCCGCCATCGACGACATCCACACATTCCTCATCCCCATTGGCCTCGCCTATCGACGACACGTAGCCGCACCCAATCATCCTGCGCGTTCCTTTGTCCGTCCACAGGCGAGAGCTATCACCAACCAACCGACTTTACGACCACCAACGCTTCCTCTCGAACTGGATTTTTTTTTTTCGCGGATCACCACCACCACCACTTTCTTGTTCTCGTCGCTCCCATCATACAGCACACACACACCTGCACCTTCCCTTTTTCTCTTTACTCTTACTCTTACCCTTCACCTACTCTTCCTACTCTTCCTTTTCTCTCACTCGTACCTTTCTGGCTTTGGCTTTGGCTTCTCGTCCTCGGGTCTCCCTGCATACATACACAATGATGATGATACATATATATTCTGGCGATGGCGATGGTGATGGACCTACGGCTACCCACCCACCCACCTCTTTCCTACGTCTTCTCTCCTACGTCTTACTATCCTATCGCTGGTCCCTTCCTTACCTTCCCTTGTTCCCGGTTTTCCTTCTCTTTTCCTTTCCTTTCCTTTTCTTGGTTTGCTCGTGGATGATATTCAGAGGAGTGGGGGAAGCAGGCGCAGGGGGAGCAGGCGCAGGGGGAGCACACAGTAGGGGATGGAGGGAGAAGCGAGAATGCAGAACGGAAGGGAGAGAAAGGGGAAGGGGGGGAAGGGAGGGGGGAAGGAAGAAGGGCGGAGAAGGGGAAGCAGAAGGGAGGAGAAGCATGAAGCATGCATGATGACACGAATAAACGAAACGCAATGTATTTTGTATTATTATATCTATTGGGTTTTTTACTTGGATTTCTCTGTGGGCGGTGGGCGGGGCGTCGGGGTGGGTAAGCAGGGAGGGATGTGAGGGGAAACGGGCGGCGGTAGATTGAGCGATATGGATGACGAGACGAGAGGAGGCGCGTCGACGGGTATGCGGCCCATGCGACGTCTACGGGCAGCGGGTATGGCCTTTCAGACGCGGATTGTGTTCACGAGGACGACGCAAGATAGCCAGAAATGAAGAATTTCACCAAGCGTCTCGCGCCGCCGCCCCATGTCGCGTAGTTTATCCACCCACTGCTCAGCAAGGTCAAGGCAGCTCGGCGGCAGGCCCGACGACGCGAGTGATGGCGCCGTAGCTCGTGGAGATTGTTTGGTGCCGCCTCACAAATGAGATAGTCTCTCTTGAAAACGGGGAATGCAAAATAGGAGCCTTGGCACTGAGGAGGGTGTGTGTCGCAAAATATCGACAAAACACCAGATATTCACGAATATATGGGCGAGATCAAGTAGGACTCTGTGGTATTATGGCAGTGTTCTACGATTCACGTCCTGTAGAGGTGATGAAGGAGGACGAATAAATATTTTGTGGTGGGAGTAGCCTGGAAAATGATAGTTGACCAAACTACACAAGAGAAGTAAAAGCAGACACGAGCTTACCCGTCCAGATCGACGGGCATGAGTGCAGGCGCATTAGTTCGATACCGCCGTCGAATCCGGCGCAATAGAAACAAAGGATAGACCCCGCTGTCCGATGGGGAGCAAAACAAAATCCGAAATTTCTTCCCCATTCTCGAGCGCCTGTTGTACGTCATGAGTTTGTCCTGCCCTATGTACAATATAGGTAAGCGCCGATAACGGCAGCGCTTTTTTGAGGATCCATTTCAACAAGATGATTGCGTCGGCATCCATTACACGCTTGCGGAATATCACGGGCTCCCCTCTGCAGACCCACGCTCCGGAAACGACAACCCATCTCGCGTTGTCAGTGTTGCCGAACTGGATGCAAGTGAGGGTACTTGGGACGGAGCGCGCCCCATCTACGCACGATGTCGAACTCCTTCATCAAGGATGGCAACTGTGGCAGGGGAGTGGGCGGGCCTCAATGTTAACGCGAGGAACCTGAGGCTGGTTAGAGACGAAAGGATATTTTCAATCGATCCCAAGAAAGCCTGAACAGTTCGTCTATGAGCGGGAACGCAAAGTGGGATCTCAGAGACTCACGTCTACTCTGTTGAGGTCGGCGTCCCAGTGGTGGAAGATGAGGTGTTCTACCCCACTCATATGTTGTGCAATTGCGGGGAGGAGGGCGGAATTCCACGAGCAGGCCAGATTGATGAGCTCAGTGATACGTCCATTCGAGAGGGAGTAAGCAGTTAGACAATCGGAAAACCACATGTCATGTCCCCAATATATGGTTAGATTGGAGGCCGACAAATGAGGGCCGAGGTAGCGGGCGGAATTCGCAGAGCCGGTGAAGCGCAACAAATTGGGCAATTGGATAGGCGGTGCAGGAAATTTTCCCAACGGCGCATCGCGCCCTACTTTGGTTGGCATTATGTGCAGGTCGACAATACTTGGGTTTTGTTTCAAGAAAGGCGTGACGTTGGGTGAAGACGGGATGTTGCACTTGACGAGCTGGGGGATGTGCATGTGGCAAAACGACCGAAGCATACGGCGACACTGGACTCGTAGAACGCGTAAATCAACAAGACTCCGCATGCCGCATTCAAGTACCAGGTAGAACGCCTTGAAGGCGTGATCCAGGGTACAGTAACTGCATCGACGATGATGTGTATGGCGGAAGTGAACGTACATTTGAAAATCGCGAACCAATGCGGCCACCTCGGGGCGGCGGGAAAGGGTCTTACAGCACTTGATCACATCGCCAGGATTTCGCAGCTTTATGGCGCGATAAATCCATTCCAATGCTACCTACATAGCTCATTTCGCGATTAACTCGACAGAGAGCGAGCAAATCCCTGGGTTCGCAGTGTCCTGCGATGGCGTACAGCAGCTCACTCGGGAGAATTATGAGCTCTAGTGAGTGCGACATCGTGTCCAGCGTGCAAGATGAAAGCAAGAAGCACAATTTCTCAGGGACAGCAGTGATCGCCGACCGCCGACTTCCCAGGAAACTGATGCCACTGATGGGGATGTATTTATAGACACGTTGTAGCATACATATTAGGCGCCATGTGTATGTCGGTACAATACCTGCTTGTTCCTTATAGGGACCACGGCAGTAATACATCCTCCTCCTCCGAAGACCGTTCAAGCATCTTGAACAAAGATATAACGAAGAAATGAACCGAGTCCAGGTGCTTAACATATTCGAGCACAGGTGACAGAGTCGAACCGCTCGTCAAAGTGAAGAGATTACCTGTAATAATAATGCGCGGACTCTACAGTGAATCACAGGAACTTTCGAAAGCGCGAACTGTTTAGAGAGACAGAACGAGGGGTCCTCACGCAGCGGGCTACATAGCCACCCGAGAACTGAACTTGAATCTTGTACCATTGGTAGAGTCCAAGGCTCTTGGCGGTGGGGTAGGGTAGTTGATTGGTGAATGCGTAAGTGTACATGTATTATCCATCCATCCATCCTGCGGAAAATAATCTAGGGAGGAAGATCATAATTTAGTCTCCGCTTTTTCGGAGTTATCGTCGCCCAACGCTGCCACAAAGTCCGCAACCGCGGTCCAGTATCCCGGTTGTACGCAGGTGTCGTCTGCGAAACTCGTCAGCGACGATTCAAATTACAGAGTAATAATAAGAAACGAACTGTGACCACCGAGCTCGAACTCCAGATATTTTGCGCGCTCTAGTCCTTGGGAGGATTCATGCATCTTGGTTTCCCCGCGCTGAACGACTATTTCCCAGAGGGCGCGCATGTGCTCCTTGGGTATTAACTCGTCTGCAACACCACTCAGCATGAGAATAGGTGTCGTTGTCGGGATAGATGGAATTTTGGACGCCGAGTCCCACTTTTGATGGCAAAGAAAGGTAAAAGGTCCCAGTAGAGGGAGCGCGTGTGGAACGAGATTTGGGATGCTGGTGAAAGTGTTTTCTAGTATCAGGGCAGTTATCTGGACGTGTGAATCTCGACGGAGAGGGAGGAAGAAGGGAAGGAGGAACCTTTGCGGGATTTCTGCTTGCCAAATCAATTGCGACGGCGCCGCCTATGCTCTGTCCGTATAGTATCTATAGATTGGGTTTATTACGCCAAAATGGGATGGGCAGCCTTACTATGGGTGTCTGGGAGAACAAGGGATCGGCAGTAAGGTAGTCCAGTGCGGTTTGTGCGTCGATTTGAAGCCCTGTAGAGATTCAGAGATAGTTGAAATTGTGGAGCGACGACTCACCCTTTTCTGAAGGGGAACCGTCGGAAAGGCCGTAGCTATGAATGGTAATTAATACACCAGGTCGCTTTTAGGAACGCGGCTCACGCACCCTCGGTACGAAACCATGAGGACATTACATCGCATTCTCAGGTAGAAGACTTTGGCCAAAGGGATGCGGTGACCGTGATTCCCTCCATTGCCATGAAACATCACGACGGTAGGGCGACTGACAATGAACTGTGCACACGCTGAGAGTTGCTCGGCGAAACGTCATTGGCCACGCACCTCATCCTCTGTCGTGTCATCCTCGCCTGGCACGGGTGTGGCGGCCGTGTGCGTCTTTGACAGTTGTTTGCTCTGGGGAAGCAAGTAGCACCTCAGCGTTATTCCGTCCGACGTCTTGAGTTCTAGGTCTTCATAGGGCAAACCGTACGTCGAGGGAACCGGGACGTCTTCTGCATAATTAAGCTTTCCGCACCATCGTGCCCTGCGCGATCTCACCTGTCCGGGATCCCGGTGGAAATGCGGAGGATATATCAGATAGTTCTGGCCATAATACAGAAGTCCAGCGCCTGTTCAGAGCGCAGTCAGTCGTCGCATGAAATTCGGGCCAATGCGTCATATAATTACCGACTGTGGACAGCGTTGCCGCGGTGGCCAACGTGCCCTGACTCGACTGTGAGCTTCTTCCATCTCAAGAAGACATTTTGCTACCTTTGCGAACGTTTCGAGCGAGGGGAGGAAGCCTGCCATGAAGTGTCTGAGTGAGTTGCGTCAAGCCAAAGCAGCTGCCAAACATAGGCGACATGATCGGCTTGACCGGGCCGACGGGCGCTTATCCGGCGCCTACCTTCACACGGTTCATTTTCGATATTACAGTCGAGACAGATAATCCAGATCCTTTGTCGTTTGAGTAACTTTTTGGTCATGTCCTGACATTATAAATGGTACTGTACAAATAATTCAACGGTATTCAACCTCCGACCGTCAGTGCTGGAGGTAAAGACGAACTCCGGACCCGTTTTATCTGCAATCCTTCCCCAGGATCATATCTCTGCGGAACATCCTGCTGCCTGGGCATGTGTGCATCAATGGAAAGATAGCACCTGCTGTGCTGCCTGCAGCGAGGTGAGAAAAATATCAACTTGGCAGGCTGTTCCACCTACAACGCAAGTCAATGTGTTGCGCAATTTTTTTTCTCTGTGTTGTTTGTGCAGGTGGATGCGCGAGGCCATGCGCTTAGAACTGCCGAGATGGATTTGCGCCCTCATCCTTTGTTGTCTAGCTGGAAAGGCGCCTACAACAGCACTCCGAATCTCCTCTTTGATAATTTCGCTCGGCAAAGCTCCGCGGTCCTTTCGACGCGTCGTTACGACCCCATCAAAGAGATCCTGTAACGCGCAAAAGATTGTGGCAGTAATTTTCCATCGAGCCACACAAGTGAAAGAATTTTTTGAATGCAGCGGTGGATACCATGGCCCCAAACGACGACGAGGGAGCAACTGGAGTTAATTTGGGGTAAATTAGTGCGTGATGTCGCGTATCTCGCGTCCACGAGTATACGCGAGCACAAGTGAAGCTCGAGATTTTTGTGAAGGGTCTCTACTGAGTGCATCCCCACAGTCAGCTCATTTGTGAGTGCTATTCTACTGGCCTTTGTCAACTCAATATTTTTGACCACTTTAACTGTCCAGGTTGATCGGCATTTCAATCAGAGTTGAGCTCGCGTCGCTCGCGTAGGCTCGCGTATGGGGCTCGCGTGGGATTTGGGACATAGCCGCGTGTGTTCCCACTCGGTCGCAAGGTCGACGAGAACCAACAAGCCCTCGATGCAGACGGCATATTCGCGGAATTTCATCGTGTGGTACACGTCGTAGCGCCGCGTCCCGACTAGTTTTTGGACGCTTTGTCCGATCGCAGCGACTGTGATCGCTGACGCCTCCTCGGAGTCTTCCCGCTGGAGAGGCGCGTCGTATGGACAACTACGAATCGGTGGGTCCTGGAATCCTTGGAGTTTCAGGAGGACCCGTTGGCGTGAAGGTCCATGTTTCAGTTGAATGATAAGGAAGGGGTACGCATGTTGGCCATGGGTGCGGCAGTGGAAGACCGACTCGACGTGCGTAGGGGCGACACGACCCCCGGACCATTCGTTCGAATCGAGGTAAAACTGGATGTAATGGTCGACGGTGTACTGATGTGTATCGGAAGGAAGTATAACGTCTAGTCCGTCTATGACCCAGTGTGAGCCACTGTAAAGGCACATATGGGACTGGCCTAAGGGGGAGTAAGACCGGGACAGGAGAGCAGCAAAGAACCAATCATTGGATCAAGGTACGAATCCCGATCAACATAGGTCCATGTCGGAGAATTACTGAACGTCGCAAATAACTCAAGCTCGCGGAGATCCCGACTTCGCTTTACACCAGCTGTGCGCTGTTCCGCGGCCAGTTGTCACGGGTTTTTCCTCGCGGGGAAATAAATGATTCTGAACTGACGATTTCTTTCTTCGGCCTCCCGGTGCCAGGATATTGGACTGGAGAAGACCGCAGTCGCGTTCTATATTTTGGCGGGACAGAGGGTTGAAGGAAAGAGGTGCGGTTGAAATTTTCTCGACTGGTTGTAAAATACTGATGTCAGTGAATTTGCATCTCGTTTTACTGGCCGAGCAAATCGGCGAGCTCTGTGAACGATTTGACTACCAAGTCAACATCACCACCTTCGGCCTTCGTCTTCACCTCGTTCACTCCCGGAAATTCTTCGCCCGCGCGAGGAATATAAACGGTGCGCATTCCAACCGTCGCTGCTGCTTGCAAGTCGTATACATGGGCAGCCACCATAGCACAATTATGCGGTTCAAGAGAGAGATGCTTGATGCCGCCTAGGTATACTTTCGGATCTCTGGGCAGAAAGAGTGGTTCAACGATGAAAAACCGGTGTAGCACACACGACGCACGGTTTGAAGGACCCGAAGAGTTCACTGGAAAACACGGTATCCCATGGAAGGTCCGCGTGTTTCGCCATATCGATGAGAAGCCTTACATTTCCGTTGGACAGAGTGGCGATGACAACCTCTTTCTTCAAGGCGTATAGACCGGGGGTGGAATCCGGCCAGCCTGAATTTCGGGTGAATTAAACCAGCAGATGGCGCATCATCCCACTGACCATCCAGCCGATGCCAGACGAGGTTGAGATTATTTCTCGCCGGGGTCGTCAGTTTATCGCCGAACGCTTTCCATTGAGGCGTCTCCAAAATGTTCTCAAGAATCTGATGCGCAGGGGTCGTTGTTATGTGGCCTTGAAAGACACAATATTGGTACCTCTCGATGCATTGTGTCCACATTCAATGACCCGGTTCCGCCCTGCGCGATTCGACGACTGGACAGGAAAGTTGGGTGTTATTTCTCGGAGGTTAATCGCTGATATGACCGACGTATTTTCGAGGTAGCCGCGTCTCCACGTCGTGGCAAATTCATTCCAGTCTCCATCTAATTTTCTAGCCGTCAGAAATTCTCCCGAAGGCTTGTGTGCGACAAACCGAAACCGTGAAGTTTGCCGAGCAATTCGAGCTCCCGGATTACAGAGCCCCGCCAATCCACGACGGTGCCGAAGACATCGAATAGGAGGGCCTTTACTTCGGGCAAGGGAGACATGCGATAAGAAAGTATGTGGTGAAGGAAGAGCGGAAGAGGTGGGACGCCGCTCGTCAGCGCGTCACGGTCAGCTGCCGACTGGCCCGATTGCGACATCGGGTTTTGCCGAATGCTCAGTTGTTTTTTCCCTTGCGAAGCTGCTTCAATTCGCAGTTTGCACCTCGGACACCGTCCTGTGAGCGGATCAGGGCCGAATTATGGAAAATACGACCAATCTCGCTGTATATTCCTGGGGCTGGCCGCCCTGCCCTATAACGTCGGGAACGAGACTACCGTAAGGTAACCAATTAACTGAGTTGCTCCCAGTCCATTTGAGCAAGAGGAACTCAGGTTTAAAATATCGGACGTGGGGAGGGGGGGGGGGTCTGGCCAAGGGCCGAAACAAACCTCTTCCTATAAGTTATGAGAGGGAGGAAAAAGGCTGGGAGAGGCATGGCAGAGCTCCCAATGAGTAAGAAACCTCAAGATTTTCTTCTTACTCACCTCAAGAGGTGTTGAAATAATAATTCCAGCCAAGTTCAACCAAAAGTGGTTCGTCGGCGGTCCCTGAGTAGGTTCAGACAAAATCTGCAAGTATAATTGAGGCCCTGGCAGCATTTTAGATAGCTTAGGGAGGATATCACATACCTCAAACAATAAAATACGCTGCCAGTGGTTGTCCGACGGAAGTTCAATAGGTGGCAGGAAGTCCGGAGAGATCGGCCCGGCACGAGGGGTGGAAAAAGCCTTCCCTATATAGAAGGAGGGAGGGGGTCCAGCCAATGAAAAAACTTTTCGACCCCCCCTTCCGATTTTTTGAATCCTGAGTTCCCCTTGCGTCGAAAGTAGTATCATCATTCCGACTCCTAGCACCGTAAATTTGAATGGACGACCAATTGGACCCGGCTGCACCCGCACATCTCCTCTACGTCGCCCGACTGTGTGTCCAACTCCGAGCTGTCGGGATTTTGGAATTCAGACATCGCCCAAATATGATGATTGTTCTGACCTCGTTACCCCTAACAAACTCTATTTCTTTTCGGCCCTCGTAAACATGTTTTTGAAGTGTCCTGCAACTTTTCCAAAAAGTGAATTAAGGTAGGCACACTTAACCAGTGTCTCGGCATTCACCGGCGGGTACCTCTTGCCTGCGAAATTTTCCCAGAGATTGACGCGCTGAAGGGTCCTCGATAATTGCAGAAAGGGGCGAGAGTAAAGATCTTCCCGTCTTGGTTTGGAATTTTTGTGTCGAGTTTTGGGTGCTTTGAACTTGCGAGCTCAAGCTGCCAAGCCCAAAAAGGCCGCAATTTGTCAAAAGGCTGATGCGGAACCTACCGGGACAAGTCAAATAAAAAAACCCAGGAGGAGGTCTACACACTCAACTAAGGACTGCACAAAAAGCATCCATCAAAAAAACAAAAACAAAAACAATCACGTTCCCCGATAACTAGTGGTTCCCCAATAGCCTGTCGTGCTGGTTGGTCCTCCGCCCCCCGCTGGTAGTGTGTTGTGCTCTAGGGGCATCTTGGAGTTAAATGTGGATAGCCACCCATATTCTAGCTACATGTTTGTTCTTAGTAAACTGGCTGTTCCAATTGTGGGACCGCGCCAGTATAATTTATTCCTCCTCCTCCTCCTCCAGTGGTCCGCCGACGGCAAAGCCCTTGCGGTTGCCGCGAACCCATAAGGAGATGCACTAAGCCTGGAATGTCACTTTTACGGCCACCATGATGGCAGGATTGTGTAGTCTGTAAAGCGGCGCATGACTTCACGGCAACCGCCGATTGAGAGTCCACCTTCCCGCCTCTTCCTCAATTTTTTTTTGAACTTGACGTGCAACGTAATTAGGGGGTTTCACACCTGCCGATTTGGAGCCCAACTTGGGTCCCAGCTCGATGTCCAACTTTTGGGACCCAAGTTGGGTTGGGATCGAAGTTGGATGTGAAATCGGGCTCCGGACCACGATCTGACATCCAACTTTGACCCCAACTTTATGCCCCGAGTTCAATTTTTCAATTTGGTCCTGCCATTCGGCTTCCCGAGAGAAAAAAACTCAAGTTGGGGACGGAGTTGGGACTGAATTGGGGATCAAATTGGGGTCAAATCGGGCCCAAGTTGGATGGTGTGAAACTATTGATCGGGGTTGGATTTGCTTACGAGAACTCAGGTCTTGCAATTTCAGCTCAGGGTCGGTCAGCGACGAAGTCACCGCCGCTGTTTTTACTGCCGTTGGCATGGTGTCGTACTTAAACCCTTGACATATCGTAACGCGGGGAGCACTTCCTCCTTCCCCACAGACAATGTCGGAACATCTTCTCTAGTACGCACCAACACCTCGCCATACTTTGCATTCTCATGTCTGATTGATTGACTCCAGTACCGCACCTATAGTTAGCAGCATAAATCAGTCCCGTTTCTGCGTTTAATTTTGAAAAACACAGCTCGCCGGTACGCAGGCCAACTGGGCGTTGCTGGCGACGCTCGCTGTACAGGTTTGTGCGTAGCAGACTGTTTTTTATTTTACTCTGCTTGAATTCCACTTGGCTAGATACATTTCACGTTCGCTTCCCAAATGAACGGCGTTGGATAAAGATACTGGGTGAGTCCCTCTTTCCATGCCATTCCTTTTCGCACAAGCCAACCATTTCTTTCGACAGTGTACACGGTCTTTCCTCTTGAGCTCACTCAAACCGGGGTTTCGAGCCATTACGCGTACTGGGTCCTAGCTCTTGGGTGGGGCAACACCACCGCCTTGCAGATACTTCCGTGGTCGTGTCTCGCGACGCCCATATTCACTGGTATCAGTGAGTTTGCTCTTCCCCCCTCACCCCACCCGCCCTGTATCATCGCATCTGATTTCTCCACTCTCCAGCGGCAGCCTTGGTGCAAATATTTTTTGCGTGGTCAGGACACTATCTGCCTATTGAGGCGGAAAATCATACTCTCGCAGGCGGATATACCTTCTCATGCGCAAGACCGTCTGGGCGTGTGTCATAACGGCTGTGATTGTTCTGGTGCGCCTCCTTGTGTGGCACATTCGCATCTTTTTATTCACTCGCACGAACCTTAAGCTAGCGATGATCCAGGGTGTGACGATATTGATTGTGGTGGTGCGCTTCGCTCATGCGACGGCGTTTACCAACGTGACGAAAATTGGTGTCGGCGTCAAGGTGAACTGTCCATCCTGTTTCGATCTTCCGCTGCTCATGGAGACTGACTGTTTTTAGACCTGGCTTATCATCGCTGCCGTCTGCGACGTCTTCATAACAACCATATTGATTATTATTGTGCGCCCATTGTCCTTGCCTACCGCATTTAATTCTGATCCCCGTCGACTTCACACCGCAGTTCCATCAATACCGAATACAGTTGCCCGCGGAGGAGCGCCGCACCGACACCTTCATGGTGAAATTGATGCTCAACACCATCGAGACGGGCGCGGTGACGAGCGTCACCGCGATAATATATCTCGTTCTGTTTCTTTTGTACCCGCAATCTAACCTAGAGGAGATTCCGTATGTGCTTTCAGCCAAGTATGATAAATATTCGTGTTGACTTATGTGATTCACCCTGGAATGCAGGACGTTCATATTGGGGAAATTGCAGGTCTCTCCTTTGCTCCCAACACATATCGCTGACGGCATGTATGTGTTTTCAGATACGCCAATGTCCTTCTCTTCACTCTAAATGTGCGGAGATTTTGGGCTAACCATATGAAACCTGAGATTGGCACGTTTACCTCAGTTTATGTTACATATACTACACAAACTACCTCGGTTTGAGGTAGAGGGCCAAGAAACGACTGCTGCACACGCAACCCACCTTTTCCTGTGCCAGCTTGCCTAGCATGTAGTCTCTTATAAACAGACACTACAACAATAAAGAACCTGCACCTCGTAATGTTGTACATGAGACCCAAGTAGACTATGGCAAATAACCTCATCATCTCTTTTGGTGAATGGCTCAGGAGAAATGCACAGTCTGCAGATGCCAGTGGTCGACTAGGCGGTGAATGACAATATGCTTTCCTCCAGCAACACTTCCACTTCCTCAAACCGCGGCTTGATCACACATCGAAGGTCGTTCGGGTAGCTGGAACGAGTTGAGGGTTGAATCAATCCCTTATGCATGCAGACAATGTCAACGCCTACTCACCTATCCACGCCGTCGCTCATCGAGGCTTCGGGAACAATCACGTTTCCGTGTTCATCCAGTGCATTCGAGATGGTGCACGTCGCTAGGATCGACGCAATTGCAATCCAGAGGTTTCTCTCGACAAAGTGGACAGCGGGACATCTCCTGTCAGGTTCAGATGTAAGAGAGCATTTTTCACGACCACAAAAAAAATCCAATGCTAACCTCCGCCCGAATCCAAACAGGCACGAAAAATAGGGCTCACCGTTCCCCAAAGGCGGGGGGAGAAACCGCTCAGGGGTGAATTTGGTTGGGTTTTTGTAGATGCTCTCGTCCAATGACATTCCGCTGTAAAATATGATATGTTGTAAAGAGACGACATGAGCAGGAGAAAACAAACACAGACCGAACATTCGCAAGGATCAGGGAACCCTTTGGGATGTACATTCCCCGATAGACGTCATCCTGAGTGGAGCGATGGGGGACGCCTGCATACGCTCATCAGGCTCGTTAGCCGCATAAAAAATGCATACCCAGCGGAGCGACTGGATTCCACCTGTCAAAAGTTACAGACTTCGGCGGGACAATTGTGTGATGTAGAAGGCTGACCGAAGGGTTTCCTGTAATATGCACTCCACGAAAGGTAGTTTTGCGCGATCTTCAAATGTAGGAAACCGGGAGGTCCCGACCACCGAATCGATTTCTTTCTGCGCTCTGATTTGGCATTCTGGGTTCAGAACCATTGCCAGCAGAAATACAGCCACGGCACTGCGAGTCTGCGGAGTCTATTAAATATTTTTGCACGCAACTTGAAAAGATTAGAATTACCGGAAGCTCAGCCCCAAATAAAGTTGCAGCTGCGCCCTTAATCTCTTCGTAATCGAGTTTGGATGTATTATTGTCTATCTCCTCCAGCTGCGAAAGCAGAAACGAAGGTGAGGCATTGCCAGCCTCCTGTAACGAATGAGGTGATAAACGTGCAGGCAAAAGATGCTGGCTTACCCTCTGTCGCTGAACGCATTCCAGAGGATAGTCGTATAGTTTGCGAACCTCTGGCCTCCATGCTCTGGCAACGCCAGCGTAATATGCACCGGGGAACCAGCTCGGAAAATAGCGAACTAGGCGCAGCCTAAGTCCCCGAGGAAGTGCAATGAGAAAATGAACACTTACGGACTGGAAAGAAATCAATTGGAGTGCCGCCGGGTGCGCCTGTGACGGAAAAAGCCTGATACACGATCTTAGACAGCTCGAGATACGGGTCGTCATCGGAGTCAATTTTATGGCCTGCAACGACTTGAGCAAGTATACTTGTGGTGAATCTGCGATGTATGTGAGATTTGGTGAATGTATAAATAAAATAGTGGACCTACTT
Source organism: Mycena metata (assembly GCA_029378385.1). Lineage (NCBI taxonomy): Eukaryota > Fungi > Basidiomycota > Agaricomycetes > Agaricales > Mycenaceae > Mycena > Mycena metata. The sequence continues at coordinate 254,958 of JARKIB010000163.1, read as the reverse complement.
GCTCAAGACGGCGCCGTACTTCTCTGTTGGTGACACAAGGAGATTTTTGACAAGCCGGCGCGCCTCTTGAGTTTGTATTGGCTCGAATTCAGCGCACGTTTCGCGACTGAGGAAAGATTGGTAGACTTGGCGGTGTCTAGTGCATACTTCGCCATATCTCATAAATGACAGCATGTACGTCCAGCCAAGCCTGTGAATCATATATTAAAGTACTGCGCTTAAATCGTGATGATGACCCACAATTCGTAAAGAGGTAACGGTGGTCTGTCGCTGTAGATGGAGCCTCTTTTATCAAGAAGATCGACTGCAGCTTGTAGAGTATCGAGAACAATCATCGACTTTCCGAGTACTTGAAGATGCATCACATCGCCTATAGCGGATGAGCGATAGTTGCACAAACAGTGGCGCTCAAATACCCACCGTATGTTTTGGCCCATTCATGGAAGAAGAATGGGGCTTGAGCCGTTGGCATATACCGAAGATGTCCGATGAGTGGGTCTTTTGGTGGCCCAGGAGGTAAAGGTCGTCTCTCTCTTTGTAAGTTCCAGAGATATAGTATTGCGACACCAGCGACAAGCAGGACGTATGGGGTCAGTGTCATTATATGCTCTCGGAGGGGGAAGGTGGGCAAGTTGGTTCGCCTCTGCCGGTTTATTATAAACTTCCAACTGCTATCGGTTGAGTCCCCCGACGGTCAGTTCGTTAACTACCAGGTCGGACAGCTGACCCATCTGAGTCCTACTCTGGGACATTAGGGTCTGAAACGTTGGAGGCGCTCGTCTACTAGCGAACTCGGTGGACGACTAAGTGACCGGTATCTTAGCGCTCAAAGATGGAGTGACAACTCGGTCGTATACCGATACACCAGAAGGAACGCGAATTACACCCAAGGTACAATACCACACCGCGAGTTAAACCGCAGACCACAGATTCGGCAGCGCACTCATCAGTCTTGGCCATAGGCCGCGGCCGCCATCTCGGCGACGTTGATGGTCGTGCATGCGCGCCAAGCGTTCATGGCGACCAGGAGGTGGACTAAGTCCGCGGCCATGGGAATCCGAAGTGGAGTAAGACGCCCATGACGCCGACGAGCCTTCAGAGTCTTCCGATGTCGCGGAAACGGCATCATCGGCGTCGACGAAGGAATCGGCGCAATTTGATTCGTCCTCGTAACTGGATTGTGATGCCGGTTCCGATAAATAGCTGGCAGAAGGGGATGACGAGTAGGACGATGAGGACGATAAGGACGAAGATGAAGAGAGTTCGGAAGACCACGATGAATTCGAAGGGGTTAGACACCCGAACGGGCCGCCTTCGGTCGAACGGCCGTGCGGTTTCGACCTCCTTAGACTGGAATGATATTCAAGGTATGATTCACACTCCTGTAGGCGCTGTTCAGAAAATCAACCAAATAAAAGCGGACGCTCTGCGTACCAATTTGCGTATATTTTCTGCTTCCTCCGTCGAAACTTGCGGCGCGGGTGCGTTGAGCGCCAGCTTTGGACCATTCTGGTGTATATAGAAGTTGCGAACAGCACTGTCCTTGCGTTTCGGCTTCCGCATCCGTGGCTCGAACAGTAGCGGTTGATCGAAGCGCGAATGAGGTCGGCGTTTGAGCTGGGTTAAAGGTGGTGTGAGACTCGACCAATTACGAATACGGTTTGACTCCTCCAACCATAGTTCCGGGGGAATATCCGCAGGAACGATGGTGTACTTGGTGTGGGGAGGCGTCGCAGAGGTTTCGAATGAGTTCACTGCGCGTGCGGAGATTGGATCGAGCCGAGCTCTGGAATGCGCCCTTGTTGTGGATTGAGCGACGCCGCCAGACCGAAGAGCAATTCAAAATACAGTTAGTTGCAGAATAAAAATGAGAGAGAAAACGTCTCACCATTCCAGTTGCTTTGGGCCTCGAAATTCCACCGATAAGGGTCTGTCGGGGTTGTGAGGGGAGGAGCATCTAAACGCAGGTGAGACGATATTAAGTAAGTCAAAATGAAGAGCCACTGACCCGGCATTTCTTCATCTCGGGCATCTACCACCATATCAGTGTCCTCGGCGGGAAACAAATCAGCGAACATCGTGTTGGCGCGTTATAAGGAGTTCTGTGCGAGGTATGAGGGGGTGGAGAAGGAATGGCGACCTGTGGTGGGTTTTATAGTAGAACTGTCGAGGACCAAAGAGTAGATCACGCTTTGAAATGATGTTGCGCGTTGACCTTAGAGCGACCAAGCAAGGGTGCATCGACGCACCAGGTAAGGACAAAGAGACGCGAGCATCGCCGGGACCAGGGTGAGTCTCAACTGGCATTCTCATCCGTTAACGGTGAAGCAACTTGGTGCTCTTGAGTGGGCGATTTTATTCGCTAGACCCAATCGCGAGACACACGAAGTCGCTTGAGTTCAAAATGTGTGCGCTTCGTCGTTCCTTACGTTCGTAACCTCTTCCGAAGGAGGCTTGTGGTTGCTGTCGATGCTTGCGTCGATGAGGGAGGCCACAAGAGAGTTGACTGGAATCAGCTGGGTGATGGAATCAACTCGACTCGGGCCGCACTCCCGCCGCTGACACATTTCCTCTTCCAGCTTCCATGTCCTGGACCACGCATCCATGTATTTTGCGTTTCGTCTGAGCTGAACTGACACGCCAATGGACGCAGATTTCCTCAAACTGGGTTGTGACGAGGCCTCGGAATACGACCTAGTCTGGGTGCCGGAAGTCCCGTCTAGCAGGCTCGACGCTCGATGCATCGATGACAACCAAGATAATACCATGAGACGAATGGCTCTGGATCTCACTGGCCGCAGTGATTGCGGACTTTCCAACAATTTCAGTCGCTTTGTCGCCAACCACCCTCCGCTTTTGGCTGGCCAGAACTATCTAGAACACAAAAGCCTTTAGCCCAGCTACGAGTCGGAGGCGAGCGCGGTGGGCGGGCTTTGGTGAGTCCCTTCGGCCGACGGGCTGACGCGCCATTTTCTCCTCATTTTTATTCTATTTTTTCACCCTCGCCTCCCTCCCTCCTCCGTACCTCTCCTCTAATCCCCTTTTCTCAACCAATAACGAACGATAACTAATGCAACTCACAGGCGACGAACTCTTCAAATCGAGCGCCCAGCTGGCGGTCTTCCCCGGCGCGGCGAGGTTGGGTGGAGTTCGCCGCGGTTTGCTGGGACATCCGACTCTGCTAATGGCGCCATAAACACGACGACTGCCAACGCAAAGACAAGGTGGAGGGCGCGGAGAAGATGCTCGCGCCGGCGCCGTTCCTGGCGAATTTGGGCAAGGCAAGCGCGAATGCGGACTGAATGGATCTTACAGTGGGTTTCCCTCGTCTCCCTCCTTCTAATCAAAGAGCCGTGCTGACTGGACAACCAGATGCAAGTTACCTTCAACGGCCAACAACGCACCCTCCGCGAGACCGTCGCGCTCGCGCTCTCCGCCGGATGGAAGGTCGTGCGCGTCACCAAGGCGCCCCGCTCGCTTTTCGGGCACATTGTAGCGGTGCCCGTCGCTGTGCCCGTCCCGCCGCAGCGACGTGCGCGCGCGGGCAGCGGGTCGGCGTTTCGATATGCTGTTCGGCGGTGGTGCGGGCGGGAGCAGCAGCACGCATGGCGGGGGTGCGAATGGGGGTGCAAACGGGGGCTTGTGCTTGGAAGCGGGCGAGATGGAGTGCGAGATGGAGATGGTGAAGATGCTTGCGCCGGCGCCGTTGTTGGCGAATCTGGGCAAGGCGAGCGCGAATGCGTATTGGATGGACCTCACGGTACATCATCCCTTCTTTACTCATTATACCGCGAAACAAAGGCTGACGTCAACGCCGCAGATGCAAGTGACCTTCAACGGCCAGGAACGCACCCTCCGCGAGACCGTCGCGCTCGCGCTCTCCGCCGGAAGGTCGTGCGCGTCACCAAGGCGCCCGGCTCGCTCTTCGGGCACATCGTAGCGGTGCCCGTCGCCGTACCCGTCCCGCCGCAGTGACGTGCGCACGCGGGCAGCGGGTCGGCGTTTCGATATGCCGTTCGGCGGTGGCGCGCGCGGGAGCAGCAGCCCGTACAGCGCGCATGGCGTCGGTGCGAACGGGAGTCCGAGTGCGGTGGAGGCAGGCGAGATGGAGCGGGAGATGGAGATGGTGGAGCGCGCGAGCAGCCGGTGCGGGACGCCCACGTTTGGATCGCGCGCGGATTTGCCTTCGATGGCGGAGGCGCGGGCGCAGTTTGGGCTGAGTGTTGGTGGGAGGTGGTTTGGGAGTAGTGGTCTGTCGGGAGCGAGGGGGGCGCCGTTGACCGTAGTGCCCTTGAGGCAGGCGGCGGTGTTGACAGTGCCGCCAACGCGCAAGAAGAAGCCCTCGCCGCTTTCTGTCGTGCCCCCGCCGTCGTCTCCCTCGCCGTCGCTGTATCGTCCGGTTACGTCCCCGCGTCCACCGGCGCAGCCCGCACCGCAATCGCAGCTGCTGCAGTCTTCGCCGATCGCGCGCCGGGCGGGGCAGGCGCTGCTCTTTCGGTCGCAGCAACACCAGCAGCAAGCCCAACCACTCGCCCTCGCCCCTTCCGCGACTGGCCCCGCCCCCACCTTCGCCCATGCCGCCTCTCCCTCAGTCGTCGGGCGTCGTACTACGCACATTTGGGGCAGACCGTCCAGCTGCAGGGTCGAAGTCAAAGCCAAGGGCACGGCCATAGTCACAGCCAGAGCCAGCCAAGCCCGATACCCCGCCCCGCCAGTCTACGTGCGCTTGCGCACACGCTGCACCACGTCCCGTCGTCGCCTGCCCTCAAACAGCCGTATCAGCAAAACCAGACCCGGCCACAGAACGGCCACCAGCAACACACCGATGCCATGGTGGCAGCGCAAGAATCAGGCCCCAGTCGAGTCCGCCGTCGCCCGTGCCGTCGCTCATCCCTGCGCCGACGCGGGGAAACAGAATACAGTTATATGGTTAAGAAACACTTGAATTTGATAAACCGCACGGCGGGAACAGATTCTCTATACGTTCCCCTTCTTCGATTCCTTAGGAAATTTACATGTGTATGCAACATTACTACACGAATTAATCCCGGAAAACTCCGAGGGCGAGGGAGGAGAAAAAATGGGAATTCGGACCATTGGCAGAGCGAATTTCGGTCCCGCTGAGTTGATTGTTTGTCGTTGTATTGTGCCACCGTGACAGGTGTGTCTTTCGACGACGCTCCGCAGTCTACAGCCTTTCCAAAATCTCATCCTTTCCGAAGTTAAATGCATCGTTGCCTCAGCGTCCAGGAACTCCTTGCCCTCATATTTTCCCATCTTGACCCAAGAGAGGACTCGGGCCATCGCAGCTACAGTTGGCGACAGCCCGCGCTGCAGGACCTCGCAGTTGTGGCAAGAACATGTGGTACCTTCCGCGAACCTGCTCTTGATCGTCTCTGGAGGTCTTCGGCACTTGTGAACCTCCTCCGCTGCATGCCTGCTGATTTATGGGCGATCGATACCGAGGTGCCCGATGGATGGAAATGTAGCATGGTGAGTGGATTGGGTCGGTAAATAATCAATGAGTGACTTATTGGCCTACAGCGTGCACGTCGAGCTATTCGGCCGGAGGATTGGAACCGAGTACTCGCATGCTCACCTCGCATTCGGGATCTCGGCTGCAATTCCTGGGATTGTGACTTGTCGGGAATTTTTCCAGTGATCAGTGTCTGCCTCCCCGATCAACTCCTCCCCAATCTGCAGACTCTTTATTGGTGCCCCGCAGATCCCATCTTCCATTATATCCACCTCTTCCTTGGTCCCAAAATCACATCCCTAACATTCTCGGGATCCTCTATCCCCGCGATTTCACTTCTTCCGACTCTGGCACTGAAATGTCCTACCTTGAAGGATGTTTCCATTTCATCTGGAGAAAAAAAAGCTGTCTCCATTTTTCTACGTTCTTTGGAGTGCCTCGAGTCTGTCCACGTGGAGACCTTGGACCACAGTACTTTGGAACACCTCTCTAGGCTTCCGACCCTCACATCACTGCGTTTGAACACGCTCCCTGTCTTCCACTCACTTTCGCCACGTTTTGACCCCCAACCATTTGCGGTTCTCCGCAAATTGCACCTTGACTCTATGGATATGGAGGCTATCACTCATTTCCTCAGGTCATGCAAAGAAGTTCCATTGAGATCACTCAGCTTCTATGTACAATCCTACCCAACAACGGCCGAGTCACACGAGTTCTACCGCGCTCTTTCAGCAAGTGTTTTGCACTCGTCCCTCACAGAGGCCAGTTTCGATGTCGGTATCAATACCTTCGATGGGAACACCCCGAATTTTCGCATCCATCGCGAGTCAATTCAATTCCTGGCCGCGTTTACCAATTTGGTGACCATAGACATCTCATCCCCAGTTGGAATCGACTGGGATGATACCACTGCCGCCGAGTTGGCACGTGCTTGGCCACATCTTGAAACACTGCATATGACATCGTATGGCCCATCCAGATCACCACCTGACACCACTCTGGAATGCCTGTATTCCTTTGCAAAATGGTGCCCCCGCCTCGCAGACCTCACAATAACATTTGATGGCATACGTGCCCCGCCTTCCCTAGACCAGACCCCAGGCCGCCCCTCACAGTATGCCTTGAAATCAATTGATGTCGCACATTCACGAATATCGACAGCAATAACACCTGTTGTACAATTCCTTTCCACAATTTTCCCAGATCTCAAACGCATTGCGACAAGTCGTGATGGTCTCAACAACGAGGATCTAGAAGAACTGCGCTTGAACGAGGAAGCAATTGGATTCCATCATTTATGGAAAGAGGTAGAATTGCTCTTGGTGATCCAGGATGCTCCGGCGCACCACTAGTTGGGTGGGCGATAATGCCTCATACCCATGACCACTCTTGTAAGTTTCTGCTTCATTGCCAATTATGTGCCTCACATTTGGTAGACTCTTCTAGTGGGTTCTGTGGCAGTACTTATCTGGTGTAGTCATCTAATCAGACACTCCACTCACTAAAAACAACAAAATCATCATCTGGACCGCGAAAGCCAGTCGAGCTAACCAATTGGAAGAACCAATGAGATCGGGTAGTTTACCAAAATTGACATCAAATATATATTAGTCCTATATTTTCTGAAGCATGTATAAAAGTTGGTACACGCACTTATATTTCGAACAAACTTGATTGATTGAATTGAATTGGCTTTTGGACCGATTTGACTGGTACCTGGTCCTGCCACAGACTGGTTTTTTTTTCCATTGGGCATGATTTTCCCCTTCAACCCCGCCTGTAGAATCACAGGAAGGAAGAACCGGGCTAGTAGGCTCCCAACTCGGAGGTTTGTACAATTATCAATATCCGAAAGGTTCCAATTGCACAACGCGGAGTTTGAATCATGGGGCCTAAGCAACAGCAATTTTAATATCAAAAGTTGCTGAGCCTACTGGGTTGAGCTTTAGGTGAAGAAGGCCTGGTGGTGGGTGGTCCACCCTTGCGATACATGTGTTGTCGGCGAGAATTTTAAGCAAGAGGTGTGTTCGAATCACACCCGGGTCCTATTGATGTATCCGTATTTTTTTTTGGTTTGAGTAGGGGTGCTCAATTCTTAGCCCGTCGCCCATGCCCGTGTTTTTATTTGTTCGAAACAAATAAATAATTCAAACTCCGCTAAGCCTGGGGTGATCGACAAGCCGCTGGCACATATATTTGTACATCCCTGTGCCGCCCAAGTGCGACACAATTTCTGAATATTAATCATAACTAACCCTATGGTATTATACCCGCCTCAGGAAAAATCTGGTCTGCCCAGTAGCCCTTTTTATCTGACAACAAAATTCCACCAAGAAATCATCACACATACGCCTGTAAAATCCCAGAGCGTATCCAGAGAAGTCAAATAGATGATAGAGTGTCAATTGGTGCTTTCTATTACATTTAGGTCTAAGGCAAAATGACTAAAATGAGTGCGCCGGAGGTCTCCCTGCCAAGCGGAGTTTGAATTGTTTATTTGTTTCGAACAAATAAAAATACGGGCACAGGCGACGGGCTAAAAATTGAGCACCCCTAGTTACTTTCAACCCACATGTCGGCCAGCTGCCACAAAAATAAACTGACAAGGTCTGGAGGCGAGTAGACATCCACTGGCAGTTCATTCCAACTTAGTTTGAAATCTCAACTAGAAAGAAATGCCTGGTTCATTCAACCTCAAATAGGAGGTGTAAATGACCTGGTGGTGGGTGGTGCTTACAATAAATAAGCAGCATTGTTTTCCGGATTTGAGCAAGAGATGTGTGTTCGACTCACACCTGGGTCCTAGAACCTTTTCACTTCCCTTTTTTTTTACCTTCCAGCAGTGCAAGTAGCCTCCACAAAAACAGGCCAAGAAACACCTGCAGATGTGCAGTTTCCCTATCACAATCTTGAGGTCATGGAAAGGGTTACGTGTAGTGCAAAAATTTGTTCAACTTGATTACAGTGCACAGGAAATGCCCGGTTTATTGAGCCTCAACTTGAGGGATACAAGCTTGGATACAAGGCCTGGCGGTGGGTGGTCCACCCTTGCTCAATTTTGGGTAGTGCAGGAGTACTTTATTTGCAAGAGAATGAGTGTTCGAATCACGCCTGGGCCCTGGGAGGTCCAAAAATCCTATTTTGGTCCCCCTCATGATGTACACAGACCGGTACATATGAACCAAAAACATGGTTAGTCCACATTGAACAGGTCCCAGAGGCTGGCAGACATCGCTGGAATGTAGACACCAAATTCAGTTTGCCCTTGCAGCCCAAGAGTACTATTTTACAGTGTTTGATGAGATTAGGAAAACTGGTTAGCTTGCTGAGGTTGAGTTCGAGGTGAGGGGCCGGTAGTGGATGGTTCACATTTGTCAAACTTGCACTTGTGGCAAATAACCTTGGTTGCAAGAGAATGTGTGTTCAAATTAAGCCCGGGTACTCCTTTTTAATTTTAATTACCTCCAAAACCACGCACACAGTTGCCAGGGGAATGCATTGTTAAGGTCCTGAGGCTCTCAGGCCTCCAGCATGGGCAAGTTGTGTAGTTTGACTCTGGATGCCTCAAAGAAAGGTATTGCCTGACAGCAATTTGGGAACTGGCTTGCTCAAGTTGAGTAAGAGGCTTAGAGGCCTGGCGGTGGTCCACACTTGCCAAACTTGAGAGTCATTCAATGATTATTGTTAGTAAGAGAATGCACATTTGAATCACCCTTGGATTCTGCCGCTGGTCCTCCTGTTTCTTTTTTCAGTATGATTTTGCCTTCAACCCCGCACGGGCAGTCATCACAAAAGTAGCGGTCAACACGTCAACACCAGATGGTCTTGTGCAACTACAGCATCTGATTTCGACTAGGAAAATACCTGGTTTATTCAGGTTCAATAAGAAGTGTAGAAGGCCTGGTGGTGGATGATCCACACTTGCAACAAATAGCACAGTACCGATCAATTTAAGCAAGAGATGCGTGTTCGAATCACGCCTAGGCCATTCCACGTCTCTCTGCAGTTTTTTTGGTTTCACCTTGAATTTTGCCTTCAACCACGCCCACACAACACCGGCAAAGAGTTTCCCAACTCAGAGGTTAGCAGACATCTAGCATGGGTATAATTCCACTTGCGTAATTTGACTCCTGATGTGCGAGAAGAATCACAACAGAGGCACCAAAAATGGTCGGCTTGCTGAGGTTGATTCTAAAAATATCTGGCTTATTCAGGTTCAATAAGAGGCGTAGAAAGCCTAGTGGTGGATGATCCACACTTGCAACAAATGGCACTGTATTGAGGTATTTGAGCAAGAGATGTGTGTTCGAATCACGCCTGGGTCTTCCATCCAGTTGTCGGCTTTTTGCCTCTCTGTTTGCCTGATTTTGGCTGTATAACCTGCGTGCATCTCCGGTGTAGCCTTGACACGTGAGGAAATCTCCGAACCCGACTTACCAGCCAAGCAGGGTGTTACATAATCACTTTTTTTGACCCCAACTCGTGCCTCAACTCCTGCCTCGACTTCTCAGAAGTTGAGGCAGGAGTTGAGGCAGGAAATCGGAGTTTTCTTGCAAGTTGTGCAGAGGGGCGCCCCAACTTGTGCCCCAACTCTGCCCCAACTTGATCCCCAACTTTGGCTAAGTCGGGGCATCAGACGGATTTACGTGATAGCCGAGGCCTCAACTCTTTCGGAAAATCTACCCAGGTGTTTCACAATCAAAGCCGCAACTCCTGCCTCAATTTGGCTCAAGTTGAGGCCAAGTTGGGGTCAAAGTTCCGGCACAAGTTGGGACACAAGTTGTAATTATGAAACCCCCCGGGAACATCATCAACAAATTACCCCAACTTGGAGTCCGATTTAGAGCCCTTACACATGCCGCGTGCCTCACTGCGGAAGAATTTGACTTGAGATCAGCTTGCATCAGCCAGCTAGCATACATACGACCCCAATGTGCCAGTTCAGTTGGATCCAGGGCCGTTAAATGTATTTATTCCAAAATTGAAGCAGAAGTTGAGGCAGAAGTTGATGACAAGTCGTGCTCCGATGCACGACTTGACATCCAACTTCTGCCCCAACTTCTGCCTCAACTTCGGGTAATTTCAGTGATAAGCGGAGTCCGACTTGATCTTAACTCCAAAAGTTGAGGCAGAAAAGCACCTGAGGTGTTTCACAGTTAGAGCTCCAACTTCTGCCCCAATTTGACTTAAGTTGGGGTCAAGTTGGGGTCAAAGTTGAGGCACAAGTTGGGGCGCAAGTCTTAGGTGTAGAAGGCCTAGTGGTGGATGCTCCACACTTGTCGAATTTGTGCTATGTACTGGCAGTGAACCTTGTTTGCAGGAATATGCATGTTCGAATCATGCCCTGGTCCTACTGCCTCTCCCTACCCTTTTCCCCCTTGACCTGAGTTTTGCCTCCAGCCCCGCACGGGCCGCACCCGGAGCGATAGGAAAACAGCTACTCAGTCAGGTCACACAATGTTAGTAGACACCCACTTGTTCCGGTTTGAATCTTGCGAGCGGAGGAACGTGCTGCCAAAGAAAGTCGTCTGAGAGCATTTGATTTTGACTGTAAAAATGTTGGGGTTATTCAAGTTGAATCAGAGGTGTAGAAGGCCTGGTGGTGGGTGGTCCACACTTGCAATAAATAGTGCGCCACAGAGGTAGTTGAGCAAGAGATGCGTGTTCAAATCGCGCCTGGGCCATTCCATGTGACTCTGGACTTTTTGGTTTCACCTTGAATTTTGCCTTCAATCACGCCTGCACAACACCGGCGAAGAGGGTCCTGACCCAGAGGTTAGTAGATATCCAGCATGGGTGGCGTAGTTTGACTCCTGATGCCAAAGAAAGTCCGACAGCATTTGACTTCAACTGGAAAAATGCCCGGTTCATTTAGGTTCAATAAGAGTTGTAGAAGGCCTAGTGGTGGGTGGTCCACACTTGCAGCAAATATGCTGTGCATCATGGAGTTGAGCAAGAGATGTGTGTTCAAATCACGCCTGGGTCCTGTGACTTGAATGGGGACTTTTTCTTTCTGATTTTTGGCCTCCAGCCCTGCGTGGGGAAGGATAGGGAGGGTGACTTGGTACAGGCCCGATTCAGAGGTTAGTAGACATCCAGGCTGGGCTGGCTGTGTTAAGCTTAGTTTGGTTTTTGATGCCGAAGAAAGTTGCAAAGGAAACAAGTCTGGCCATGAAAAATGCCCTGTCTATTCAGATTTAATATGAGATGCATAAGGTTGTGGTTGGTTCACACTTGTCGAACTTGTGTCGGTGGGCTACCCTTGGTTGCAAGAGAATGCGTGTTCGAATCACGCCTGGGCCCTCGCAGAGGTCCGTGACAATTTTTTTTTTGTTGGTTTTTTTTTTAGTAGCAAACGGCCACCAAGAATACGCTAGTAGACATCCAGTTGAGTGTGTTCCAGTTTAGTAGTAGTAAGTTCGGGTCTCGACTTTGAGTCAGAGTCTGCAGACTGCCAGAAAGAGCTGGCCGTTGTCCAAAAAATCTTGCAAGCAGATTTAGAGGAACATGTTGCCAAAAAGAATTGTCCGACAGCATTTGATTCCAACTGAAGAAATGCCCGGTTTACTCAGGTTCAATAAGAGGTGTAGAAGGCCTGGTGGTAGATGATCCACACTTACTAGACATTATGGGTATTGTCCGTGATAGTGTGACCATTTGCAAGAGAATGCATGTTCGAATCATGCCCTGGTCATAGCCGTGTCCCATTGTTTTTTTCTTTCTTGATCTGTCTTGCCTCGCCCCGCGCACGGAACGATAGGAAAAGACCTACTTGGTGAGGTCACAATGTTAGTAGACACCCACTTGTCCAGTTTAAACCTTGAGACCAGAGGAAGGTGTTGCCAAAGAAAGTCGTCCAACAGCATTTGATTCCAGCTTGAAAATGCCTGGTTTATCCAGGTTCAATAAGAGATGTAAAAGGCCTGGTGGTGGGTGGACCACACCTGCAAAAAATACCGCCGTATTGAGGCACATATTTCAGCAAGAGATGCGTGTTCGAATCACGCCTGGGTCCTGGGACTGTGGCTTGAATGAGATTTTTTCTTTCTGATTTTTGGTCTCCAACCCTGCATGGGGAGCGATAGGAAGGGAGAGTGACTTCATACGGAGGTTAGTAGTTTGATTCTTGATGGCAAAAAAAGAGTCTGGCCATGGAAAATGCCCTGTTCATTCAGATTCAATACAATCTGCATAAGACCCGGTTGTGGATGGTCCACACTTGTTGAACTTGGCGTCCGCGGGACTGAAATACACTTGGTTGCAAGAGAGTGCATGTTCGAATCATGCCCGTGTCCTACTTTCTCCCTGCCTTTTTTCCCTTGACCTGAGTTTTGCCTCCAACCCTGTGTACAGAACAATAAGAAAAGAGCTACTTAGTAAGGTCACAATGTCAGTCGACACCCACTTGTTCCAATTTAAATCTTGAGACCGGAGGAACGTAGGGCCAAAAAAAGTTGTCTGACAGTATTTAATTTTGACTAGGAAATGCCTGGTTTATGCAGGTTTAATTAAGAGGTGTATGTACAAGGCCCGGTGTTGGATGCTCCACACTTGCAGCAAGCTATAGCGCAGTAGCGAGGGATTTGAGCGAGAGATGTGTGATTGAATCATGCTTGGGCCATTCCACTTGGTCAGCGTCATTTTTTCACCTTGATTTTTGCCCTCAACCACGCCGGCAGAACATCGGCAAAGATCGTCTCGACGCAGAGGTTAGTAGACATCTAGCATGGGTATTCTAGTTGCATGGCTTGAATCCCGATGATAAAAAAGTTGACCGACAGCATTTGATTTGAATTGGAAAAATGCCCAGTTTATGCAGGTTGAACAAGAGGTGTAAAAGGCCTGGTGGTGGGTGGTCCACCCTTGCAACAAATAGCACAGTGTGAGAGATTTAAGCAAGAGATGCGTGTTCGAATCACGCCTGGGCCATTATGTGGGTCTGAGCGTTTTTTTTCACCTTAAATTTTGCCTTCAACCACGCCCACACAACACCGGCGAAGAGGGTCCCGACTCAGAGGTTAGCAGAGATTTAGCATGGGTATAAGTAATTTCCAGTTGTGTAGTTTGAATTTTTGATGCCCACGAAAATCACCCAACAGAGGCACCAAAAATGGCTGGTGTGCTGAGGTTGATTCCAGTCCAAAGAATATCTGCTTTATTCAGGTTGAAGAAGAGGTGTAGAAGGCCCGGTTGTGGGTGGTCCACACTTGTAATAAATTCGCAATACAGTACTGAGGCATGTGAGCGAGAGATGCGTGTTCGAATCACGCCTGGGTCCTTCCACTCTTCAAAAGACTTTTTCCTGATTTTTTGGTTTCCAATTCCGCGCGCGGAACGATAGGAGGAAAGAGTGAATCGTTAAGGACCCGGTTCAGCTGTTAGTAGGCATCCAGCATGGGTTACCTGCTTTACAGTAAGCTTAGTTTGATTCTTGATGCCCCAAAAGGAAACGAGTGTGGCCACGAAAAATGCCCTGTTTATTCAGATTTAATATGGGATGCATAAGGCCCGGTTGTGGATGGTCCACACTTGTCGAACTTACGGTTGTAGGTGTCCTTGGTTGCAAGAGAATGCGTGTTCGAATCACGCCTGGGCCATTCACCTGCGCGATTTCTTCTGGTTTTTTTTTAAAAAAAAAAAAACAGGTACCGAAAATAGGCTACCATGTAAGGTCCGGAGACTAGCACACCCGTTTCAACGTGTTCCAGCCGTTCCAGTTCAGGTACTTCGAGTCAGAGTCCGAGCCAAAAAGAGCTGAGCGTTGTCCAAAAAACGCAGCCACTAGAAGAAAAATCCCAGCAAGTCAAACTGAGCCCTAGTACCGGCGACGTCGCAATTGGCCTCGTCGCCGAATGAGATGGATTTCTTGAGTGAGTGAGAGCGAAAATGGCAAGCGGCAGTGTCGTTGAAGCTCCCGAGCAACAGGCGCAGATAGGTTCCTGCTCAGTGGCACCAACCACGAACCCAACTCGAATCCCGGCCAAGGAAATGGTACTCGCGTCCGCGGGCAGGGATACTGACACGACGAGGTCAATGGATCGAGGCAGAGGTGGACATTTGACAGCTGCGCCAAAATGCGACATCAAAATCCCAAAATGGACTTCAAGTTTGCGAGAGGAGAAGTAATTAAATCACCGGGCTTGGCTTGCCTCTTGGCCTTCGTTTTCCCTTCCGCGTCGACGCTGCCGCCGACGATGAGCAAGCCTCTGCCGCCGCTGCCCACGACGACGACGACGGAGCTCCCGACGACGAGCCTAAGCACAAGCGCAACTGGTACACCGGGTACAAGTACAATAAGCCCGACGCCGACGTTCGACCTCTTGCGCGCGCTGCACGCGATTCTCGGCGACGCAATCGACGATATACAGGCCGTGTATGCTGCCCAGGGCGCGTCAAGTCTGCCTGAGACGACCACCGCGGAGGACGCGTCCGCCACACCGAAAACCGGGCACCGAAAGGCCAACTCGTCTTCGCGCGCGTATGCAAGTCCACCGCCGTCCCCGGGCTCATCATCTGCGACCACTCCGACCTCTGCGTCCTTCAATATCTCGTCTAACACCAGCCTCAACTTTCACTTGCCCACCCTCCCCTACGCGCCCCACTCCCCGGCGGAACAGCTCACCTCGCACCCCACGGTGGCTGCCGCCATCAACCACATCGTTGCCGCCTCCGCGCAGCTCGCGTCCGTCGTGCAGACACCCTTCCTCACGCCGTGCGACGCGAGCATGGGGTACCACCTTCCGGCGTGTTTGCGGGTGGTGGAGGCGGCGGGGGTGGTGGAGGTGTTGCGCGAGGGTCCAAGTACAGGCATGCATGTGAAGGAGATTGCACGGCAGACGGGCGTGGATGCCAGTAAGCTCGGTGCGTATGCGTTTCTTGTGCTCCTCGTCGTCTCCCTTGCCGCCCATCCCTGTCTTTTTTCCACCCTTTTGCTTATATCTCCATCATTAACACCTCTTTTGCAGCCCACATCCTCCGCCTCCTCGCAACGCACCACCTCCTCCGCGAGCTCGCACCGGACGTCTTTGCCGCCAACCGCATCTCGAGCCTCCTGGATTCGGGGAAGAGCGTGGATGAGCTGGTGAGGAAGTGAGTATTCCGTGCGCTCTTTTTACTACATTTTCGGGGAGTGGACGCGGGGTCTGATGGCTGCACGCGACCGCGACTGGTGCGCCCGTCGGGTATGGACTTCCTTTGGCGCACAGTGGTGTTCTCGCGCCGTGCTTTTAGCCACCCGTTCATGAAATAGGACGAGCTTGTCTTAAGACCTAGCCGGTCTAGACCAACTCAGGTCTTGAGAGGGGTAGGTCTTAAAGTCCCCGATGACTTAAGTTTCTCCCCCCCCCGCACCCCCCGCCGCATGCATGTGGGTGCAACTGCTTCAACATTTTAGGTCCCTACCTTTTTGGAACTTAAGTCGGCGCGCGACTCAAGCCTTGCTGAACCCCTTAAGTTCAGCTCCCAACTTAAGTCTCGCCGAAAAACTCAAGTTCATCCCTCCACTTAAGTCCTCCGAAGCAACTTAAGTTCTCCGCAACAACTTAAGTTCGCCCATCGATAAACCACAAATCAATGCAATTGAATTTGGATATACGACGCCGACACCGCGGGCAACACTCACAAGTACTCCAGTAGCGCAGGGCGGCAGGTTAGCGGTCGATTTTCTCGAGGATGCCCCACCACACGTATTCTATGCACACCCATATGTTAGTGACTTGCGGCAAGTAAAGGGAGAGAGAAAGACGACATACACAGTGGTATTGCTTCTGTACTCGGGCGCCTCCCATGGATGCACTGCGCCGCGACATCACTGAGCGACACTGTCTAAGAAAATACTTTGACACACACACACACGTGCAGGGAAAGAGAGAGAGACACATACATCACACGAAACGACACCAGCCAGTGGCAGGTGGATGCGGACTTATGCTCTTTGGGAGCCTGAGGTAAGGGTACATGGAGCTGAGGGGAAGGTTAAATTGAGGGAAGAAGTTAAGAAAGGACAGGATATCACGTAGCATTCCCGCCCTATGTCTCCGCACCCCGTTCCCGCTCTTGCCACCTCTAAGTAAGTATTGAAATGCAACGGCAACATTTTGCAGCATGTCGGATTGCTACGGAGTTTGGCGGGTGAGTGTGGTAAAAGAAGAGAAGAGGCACTAGGGTAAGGTGAGTGGCACAGGGGATGGTGTGGTGGTGGTGATGGTGGTGGTGGACCCTTTGATCGAGCGCTTCGCCATCGACGTTTCTACGAAATTCGACTAATTTGAACCGATAAAGGTATGCACCATTGTAATTAATTCAATCTGTGCTATGGAACTGAGGCCACTTTGCCTACAGAACTCGAGTCCTCGAGTTCAAGGACGAAACTTAAGTCTTCCTCTACTTCAGTTCTCTTGATACTTGAGTCCTTGACTGCATCAGCCATTTGACAAAAATCTTCTCCCCTTTTGGCCCTTGTCAGCTTGCCGACAAGCTCACAAGTATAAAAGGCTGAAAAAATGCACTCGTAAAATGTAAGCAAGGGTAGGATGAATAGTATACATGCTACAAAAGACCTATTTGGCCAACCCAATACATCTGTGATGGAATAATCCATCCTCAAATTTGAAATAAATGCCCTTATTCCGGGTCGAACTGACGACCTTGTGAAAATTTCGTTTGACTTTGTGGTCTTTTCAGCTTGCGACCTTTTTGCCCTTGTTTACCCTTGTACAAGCTTGTACAAGCATCACAAGATTTGTGTCAAAAGTCTGATGTGGATACCACTTAAATTCCATGTTTCAACCTGAACTTTGATGCTTAAGTTTGACAATCTTAATACATCTTCAGTCTAGTTCAGAATCTCAAGTTCTATTGAACATGAGAACTTAAGTGCTACCAAAGGTAACATGCAGCATTGCCGTATAGCAGTCTGTGCGTAGGTTAGGTGCAGGATCTTACAGCTAAAGTCGGAACCGAAGGCGTAGATAAAAATTTCTTGTTTTCAAATGTTTTCATATAATTGTGAATATCTCGGTCAGTTTTACACCGATTTGCATAGAAACTAGATAGATATACTCAGTGAATTCATGCGCAATTAGTGATAGAGAGGAATGTTCGAAAATATTATGTATTAGGTAATCTGTGTTTTCAGAGTATTTTCACGCAAATCACCATTTTTATATGTCTAGAACATGTCCCAGGGGCACAATATTTTGTGCAGAATAACATATGTACTTAGGTGACTATGTGGCATAGCCAAAACCGCATGGAATGCTCGGATAAGTGTGATTCTCACAGGATCTTCAGATGCAAGAAAATGCTGAATGCCTTCAATGCAGCTAGAAGAACTGGAATAAAATTATGTGTAGTTCTAACTCTGTCACATCCTTCCCTCGGTATGAATATCGGTCCTCGTAAAATTTTAGGCCTCTGTGGCATGTTCTAGGCATACAAAAACGGTATTTTGTGTGAAAATACTCTGAAAACATAAATTACCTAATGCATAATATTTTCGAAAATTTCTCTCTGTCACACTAATTGCGCATGAATTCACTGAGTATATCTATCCAGTTTCTAGGCAAATCAGTGCAAAACTGACTGAGATATTCACAATTATCTGAAAACATTCCAAAACAAGAAATCTTCATCTGCGCCTTCGGTTCTGACTTTAGCTGTAAGTAGATGTCTTAAGACCCTCGCATCTTAAGTTCAATTTCGGTCTAGACCGGGTAGGTCTTAAGAGGAGCTAATAAATTAGTTGCCCGTTCTCGAGGCGAATCTCTCGCGCCTCATTGCGTTTGCCTTGCCTCGAGTTTTTTTTTCCCATTCTCGTCCCGCATCCCACCCCTCACCCGCCTACTTTCCTCTTTGCCCCGTGCTTTTGGCCACCCGTTCACGAGGCGAATCTTTCGCGCCTCATCTTGCTCGAGTTTTTTTTTCTCCTTATTCTCATCCCGCATCCACCCTCACGCCCACTTTCCTCTTTTCCTCTTTTCCTCTTTTCCTCTTTTCCTCTTTTCCTCTTTTCCTCTTTTCCTCTTTTCCTCTTTTCCTCTTTCCTTTCCCTCATTCTCGGCTCCGAACCGCCCGGCCTTCTTTCTTTCCTTCGCTAGCACGCGCCTGCCTACTTCCACGGGGAAGGAAGTAGGGCTTCCATTACGCACACGTGTTCCTGCCACATTTGGCATTTATGCTGCTCATTTCAGGATGGAATTCGATTCAGACGCGTTGACGCCCGAGGTTGACGCGTTTACGTGCGCGTGTAGGTGTGGGGCCGGGCTTGTCGGGCTCGTGTCAGTTGGTATCCGTTGTCCGACTTGATGCGGAGTCTTTGGTGGGCCCGCCGCACTGGCACTTTCGCTCTACTTTCCGCGCTCTGTCTGGAGAAGTGTACTGATTATTACTTTACTTCTATATTTCATTTTATTTCACCCACCCTCCCTCCCTCATCCCTCCCTCTCTACCTCTCCTCATCCCTCCCCTCCCTTCTCACCATCAACCAAAAACGAACTATAACTAATACAACGCACAGCACCGACGAACTCTTCAAATCGAGCGCCTACCTCACCGAGGCGGTCTTCCCCGGCGCAGCGCGGTTGTACCCCGCTGGGTGGAGTTCGCCGCGGTTCGCGGGCGCGCATGACAACTCTCCTACTGCCTCTGGGCCCGGCTCTGTACACACCAGTGCGAACGCGAACGGACACACCAGCGGCGCCCCCGCCCACATCGACGGTGCCGACTCCCCTCCGATTCCCCTCAACCATCTATACTGCCAATATATAAAATACTGATATCAGTGAGTTTGCCTCTCGTTTTACTGGCCGAGCAAATCCGCAAGCTCTGTAAACGATTTGACTACCAAATCTACATCCCCACCTTCGGCCTTCGCCTTGACTTCGTCCACTCCCGGAGATTCTTCGCCCGCGCGAGGGATATAAACGGTGCGCATTCCAACTGTCGCTGCTGCTTGCAAGTCGTATACATGGGCAGCCACCATAGCACAATTATGCGGTTCAAGAGAGAGATGCTTGATGCCGCCTAGATAGCCTTTTGGATCTCTGGGCAGAAAGAGTGGTTCAATAATGAAAAAATCGGTGTAGCACACAACGCACGGTTTGAAGGATCCAAAGAGCTCACTGGAAAATACGGTATCCCATGGAAGGTCCGCGTGTTTCGCCATGTCGATGAGAAGCCTTACATTTCCGTTGGACAGAGTGGCGACGACAACCTCTTTCTTCAAGGCGTATAGACCGGGGGTGGAATCCGGCCAGCCTGAATTGCGGGTGAATTAAACCAGCAGATGGCGCATCATCCCACTCACCATCTAGCCGATGCCAGACGAGGTTGAGATTATCTCTCGCCGGGGTCGTCAGTTTATCGCCGAACGCTTTCCATTGAGGCGTCTCCAAAATGTTCTCAAGAATCTGATGTGCAGGGGTCGTTGTTATGTGGCCTTGTAAGACACAACACCGGTACCTCTCGGTGCATCGTGTCCACATTCAATGACCCGGCTCCGCCTTGCGCGATTCGACGACTGGACAGGAAAGTTGGGGGTTATTTCTCGGAGGTTAATCGCTGATATGACCGACGTATTTTCGAGGTAGCCGCGTCTCCACGTCGTGGCAAATTCATTCCAGTCTCCATCTAATTTTTCAGCCGTTAGAAATTTCCCGAAGGCTCGTGTGCGACAAACCGAAACCGTGAAGTTTGCCGAGCAATTCGAGCTCCCGGATTACAGAGCCGCGCCAATCCACGACAGTGCCGAAGACATCGAATAGGACTATAGGAGGGCCTTTACTTCGGGCAAGGGAGACATGCGAGAAGAAAGTATGTGGTGAAGGAAGAGCGAAAGAGGTGGGACGCCGTCAGCGCGTCAGCTGCTGACCGGCCCGATTGCGACATCGGGTTTTGCCGAATTTTCAGTGGATTTTTTCGCGAAGCTGCTTTAATCCTTTGCACCTCGGACAACGTCGTGTGAGTAGATCAGGGCCGAATCATGGAGAATACGATCAATCTCGCGGTATATTCCTGGGGCTGGCGGATCGTCCCCATGAATGTGGGGACGTGTTTAGTAGGAGAGAGAGAACGTGAAAGAGCAAGCAAGAAAATGGCCTGAACAACGGAAGTTTGCTATTCTCAAATAAGCGGCCTGTGCATATTCAGAAACCGCGCCAGGTTTTCTGCGAGGCAAGTATGTCCCGACACCGTCGGGTGGAGGCCATCAACTGTATGCTCGACGGCCATCTCTGAGTCTATGTCAACACAAGTCCTGATATCCAGGTCGGCTATGGTGAGCGGACGAGCCACCAGGTGTTTATGGATGGCCCCGGCATCAGGTTCGGAGAAATCGCGAAAAGGAGGCTGTCGAGTAAGTGAATCTTTATGGTTGCAGAAGTCGGGGGAACCCACGATAACGTAGAAGGCCTTGACGGACCGGAATGTTGTGGATAGTCGTCTGATGAATTGTTCGAGAGTCGTTCGAAACGCATCGGGGGAAACATCGTTTGCCTCATCGTTCGTCCCTTGAAACATATTGAAAGTTTTTCAGAGGGAAGGAGTGGCTAGTTACCGAGCGCGATGCATATGAACTTCGGATTTCCTGAAGGACTCCCCGCGGTCATGTCCCACGGATTCGACTGCTCAGTAATCAGTAAACCCCAGATCCGTCTAATCTGTAAAGACTAACGTGAAAAAATCTATCGACCATCCCAGGAGGGCTGCTCGTTGCAGAGTCGTCCTCACAAGACCCAAGCAGGATCCCTGGATAGGCGGCGACATCGAGAAAAAGGTCGTACGAATATCGTTCCCGCAGCATAGACAATGCCTGAGATGGAAAGGCATCCAGTACTCCTCGCGGGATGCTGTCCCCCATCAGACCGCTCCAGAGCTAGACCGCAGGTTATGGAGTCGCCAATGAACAAGATCTGGGGATGGACCGTCGACATAGGTTTAATTCCTCCCGGATCCTGCATTCTTGCGAGTTGGTAATAGCAACTGTGACCTCCACAGCACCTACCGCGGTCATAGTTGGATCGAGGTTCCAGGCTTCACGTCAAGCGTCCTCGTTTGAATCTCCTCGTCAGAGCCTCCGGATTGTGGCGTACGAGAAGTTACAGACACCGCAAGCATGGGGGTTCCACCATTCCATCGGTCTTTGTTCTGTGTTTTGTGTCCTATCCTCATGTAAACGTCTGAGAGAAGGTTGTGAGAATAAAATTTGATAGATGAGCCGGCCCAGCCTGAGCAAATGGCGCCGTCGGAGGATTCCCATCGACTGGAGAGTGTGAGTGCGAGCGATGAAACAGGGTGGAAGATCATCGGAGTTGCGGGGACGGCTTCGTCCAACGTCGGTTTCGCGCCAGCGAGGTTCATGGAGAGTTGTGAAACTCGGCCTTGACTCGGCCCGAAAATCAACGCCCGATTGACCCGATCAGACGGAATGACGGAAGTTCAACTTGTGGTTGAAAAACCACAAAGTCGGTGTCCGGGTTCAAGCCCAAGCACTGCAGGGACGGTGGTCCACACATGGGTATTTAGGTCAGGTCAAATCTGAGGAACGGTGCCAATTGAATGATCAGAAAATGGGCGCATTGGACACTACTGTACCATTTCAACCGTAGATTCAGGCCTTGTGACCTGTGACCCATTAGATTCAACTTTCAACAGATTCAAAGTGGGCTGGGACCTGTGACCACCATTTTTATCATTCAAAACATTCAACTGATGGAATGTTGAACTCGGTGTAGATTCAACAATACACCCACAGTAGCTTTGTGAGGGCTCAAAATCGAACCAGCAAGTGTGCAAAGGAAATTCTGCAGGGATTCACACTGGGTGAGCCATTTTTTACGTTGGAGGAAATTTTGAATTTTTCACCCTGGGGCGGGGTAAAACGGGCACTAATTCAAGCCCCCCGGTGACCTGTGACCTCCATTAAATAGCTTCAATTCACCCACCGCTGTGACCCGTGACTTGAATCTACGGTTGAAATAGTACAGTAGTTGAAACTGATCTCAGTACAACATGAAGCAAGGCTAGAAAGTTGTCTAGATTGACGAGTTTGAAGAGATACCAAAGGTCTTGTGGTGAGTCCCTACAGCCATTGAATATGGAATCCAAGAACGGCGTGTTCGAATCACGCCGGGACCCTGGGCCCTGAGTACTCTATGTCGCTTTTTTTTCGGGCTCCATCATAGCGCTTGCAGAGCACCCCGGGAAAGCACATGACGGTTAGTGAAGTATCTCGATGCCAAAGGAAAGGTTGCTTAAGTTGTAGGCAGTCCGATCATCCCATTCAACAGCAATTTGATTGTCAATGCGATCGTGAAAAAAAACTAACGGATATCACCCAGCTCAAAGAGAGCATTTTGAGATTCTGAATATGCGGTAATAGAGGGAGATACCGAAGTCGCACAGGTCCCAATACTCCGATGGGCAGGTTAGAAGTTATGAGGTTTTAATGGAAAGAGTGACTGGACATATTTCCTGCTTCCTTCATACATGGCTCCCTCTGTGAGATATAAATATATACAAAAAGTCGACCACGTACACAGGTGCTGGTTAGAGTATGGTAAACATATGTTGTATCACTCGTCTTTATCTTCCTCAATTACCGCATAGGTTCGTGCACAGTTGGCGTTAACAGGGATGCGGATGGATACTCACCATCAATTTCACCGGACTGCCGTTGTTGTATCAATCTCTCTGCTCTGGCCCAGTGGTCGTCTCCGCCTTCAGCTCCGATCACCCAAACTGTCAGGAAATCATCCACGACAATAAGCACAAGTTGAAAACACGGGGCTCCTCCTCGGGGCATGCCATAGAACGTGCATAGCCTTTTTCAACATCCATCTCAATTTCTTTCATCCATATCCAAGCTCAATACAGGGTTAATAACAAAGTCCTGGTATGGCTGCTCACCTCCACCTATTCGGCGTATTCAAATTGTAGCTTGCATCTCGTCAGCAACAGTGGCCCGCGGATATGCGCACGACTATTTGGCTAGCGTCGGCATCCATTCGGGTGTACGCCGCACAAAATCAGTGCCATCCTCTCTAGATAAACTCTGGTGGATACCGCAGCGCGAGACAGACATGTCCAATTTTATAAAGACAGTAAGATCCTCACCAATCAGTTGTCAGCCTTCCCAAAATCTCCGTCATTTCCCGAGTTCAGCCATGAATTGGTGGTGGAAAGAAACACGTGCAACTAGCGATTATACGAGTCCAGGAAAAAACACCCAAAAGTACGATAGCATACCGCGAGTTAAACCGCAGAGCACAGATTCGGCAGCGCATCCATCAGTCTTTGCCATAGGCCGCGGCCGCCATCTCGGCGACGTTGATGGTCGTGCATGCGCGCCAAGCGTTCGTGGCGACCAGGAGGTGGACTAAGTCCGCGACCAAGGGAATCCGAAGTGGATTAAGACGCCCATGACGCCGACGAGCCTTCAGAGCCTTCTGATGTCGCGCAAATGGCATCGTCGACGTCGGCGTCGGAGTCGGAGTCGGCGAAATCTGATTCCTCTTCGTAACTGGATTCTGACGCTGGTCCCGATGAGTGGCTGGCAGAAGGGGATGACGAGTAAGGCGATGCGGACGATGCGGATGAGGATGAAGAGAGTTCGGATGAATTCGAAGGGGTTGGACACCTGAACGGGCCGCCGTCGGTCGAACGGCCGTGTGGTTTCGACCTCAGACTGGAACGATATTCAAGGTACGATTCACATTCCTGTAGGCGCTGTTTAGAAAATCAACCAAATAAAAACGAATGCTCTGCGTACCAAGTTGCGTATATTTTCTGCTTCCTCCGTCGAAACTTGCGGCGCGGGGCGTTTAGCGCCAGCCTTGGGCCATTCTGGTGTATATAGAGGCTGCGAAGAGCCCCGGCCTTGCGTTTCGGCTTCCGCATCCGTGGCTCGAACAGTAGCGGTTGATCGAAGCGCGACTGAGGCCGGCGTTTAGTCTGAGTTGAAGGTGGTATGAGGCCCGACCAATTGCGAATACGGTTCGACTCTTCCAGCCATAGTTCCGGGGGAATATCCGCGGGAATGATGGTGTACTTGGTGTGGGGAGGCGTCGCAGAGGTTTCGACCCTTGTTGTGGATTGAGCGACGCCGCCAGACCGAAGAGGAACTCAAAACACAGTTAGCTGTAGAATAAAAATGGGAGAGATAACGTCTCACCATTCCAGTTGCTTTGGGCCTCGAAATTCCAACGATAAGGGTCTGTTGGGATTATGCGGGGAGGAGCATCTAAACGCAGGTGAGACGATATCAAGTAATTAAAATGAAGAGCCACTGACCTGGCATTTCTTCATCTCGGGCATCTACCATCATATCAGTGTCCTCGATGGGAAACAAACCAGCGAACATCGTGTTGGCGCGTTATCAGGAGTTCTGTACGAATTAGGATGCGGAGGTGGAGAATGAATGGCGACCTGTGGTGAGCTTTATAGTAAAACCGTCGAGGACCAAAGAGTAGATCACGCTTTGAAATGATGTTGCGCTTTGACCTTGGAGCGACCAAGCAATGAGGGGCGCATCGACGCATCAGGTAAAGACAAAGAGACGCGCGACTATCGCAGGGACCAGGGTGACTCTCAATTGGCATTCTTATGCGTTAACGGTGTAGCCACTTGAGTGAGTGGGCAATTTTATTGTCACCGGCAGACGCCATCGCGAGGTACACAAGGTCGAAGATTGGCTTGAGCTTAAACTTGCGCTTCGTCGTTCCTAGTGAGATTCGTAATCTCTTCCCGGACCGAGGCTGGTGGCTGCTGTCGATGAAGGTCATTGAAGGAGGCAACAAGAGAGAGAGTTGATGGTTGATTGGAATCAACTCGGTGATGGAATCAACTCGGCTCGGCTGCACTGCCGCTGACACACCAATTTCTCTTCCAACTTCCATGTTCTCGACCACGCATTGATGTATTTGCGTTTCGTCTGAGCTGAACGTTGAACGTTGAACTGACACGCTGGTAGGCGCAGATTTCTTGAAACTGGGGTGCGAGGAGGCCTCGGAATATATACCGAGTCCGGGTGCTGGAAGTCCGGGGCCAATCCCCCCTGGCGGGCTCGACGCTCGATGCATCGATGACAGTCAAGATAATATCATGAGACGAATATTTCTGGATCGCACTGGCCACAGTGATTGCGGAATTCCAGCCGCTTTGTCGCCAACTACCCTCCGCTTTTGGCTGACCAGAACTGTCTAGAACCCAAAAGCCTTTAGCCCAGAATAAAAATGCGAGTCAGAGGCGGGCGCGGTGGGTGGGCTTTGGTGAGTCCCTTCAGCCGACGGGCTGACGCGCCATTTTATCCTCCTTTTTATTTTATTTTATTTCACCCTCGCCTCCCTCCCTCCTCCGTACCTCTTCTCCAATCTCAACCAATAACGAACGATAACTAATGCAACGCGCAGCACCGACGAACACTTCAAATCGAGTTCCTACCTCACCGAGGCGGTCTCCGGCGCTGCGAGGTTGGGTGGAGTTCGCCGTCCGACTCTGCTAATGGCACCGTAAACACGACGACTGCCAACGCAAACACAAGGTGGTGGGCGTGGAGAAGATGCTCGCGCCGGCGCCGTTGCTGGCGAATCTGGGCAAGGCAAGCGTGAATATTAATGCATATTGGATGGATCTTGCAGTGGGTTTCCCTCGTCTCCCTCCTTCCAACCAAAGAGCCGTGCTAACTCGACAACCAGATGTAAATGACCTTCAACGGCCAAAAACGCACCCTCCGCGAGACGGTCGCGCTCGTGCTCTCCGCCGGATGGAAAGTCGTGCGCGTCACCAAGGCGCCCGGCTCGCTCTTCGGGCACATCGTAGCGGTGGCCGTCGCCGTGCCCGTTCCGCCGGAGCGACGTGCGCGCGTGGGCAGCGGGTCGGCGTTCTTCGATATGCCGTTCGGCGGCGGCGCGGGCGGGAGCAGCAGTACGCATGGCGGGGGTGCGAATGGGGGTGCAAACGGGGGCTTTTGCTTGGAAGCGGGCGAGATGGAGTGCGAGATGGAGATGGTGAAGATGCTTGCGCCGGCGCCGTTGTTGGCGAATCTGGGCAAGGCGAGCGCGAATGCGTATTGGATGGATCTCACGGTACATCATCCCTTCTTTACTCATTATACCGCGAAACAAAGGCTGACGTCAACGCCGCAGATGCAAGTGACCTTCAACGGCCAGGAACGCACCCTCCGCGAGACCGTCGCGCTCGCGCTCTCCGCCAGATGGAAAGTCGTGCGCGTCACCAAGGCGCCCGGCTCGCTCTTCGGGCACATCGTAGCG
The DNA here is from genome assembly GCA_029378385.1 of Mycena metata. Taxonomy (NCBI): domain Eukaryota; kingdom Fungi; phylum Basidiomycota; class Agaricomycetes; order Agaricales; family Mycenaceae; genus Mycena; species Mycena metata. The sequence continues at coordinate 228,216 of JARKIB010000163.1, read as the reverse complement.
GCGCCCGTCGCCGTACCCGTCCCGCCGCAGCGACGTGCGCGCGCGGGCAGCGGGTCGGCGTTTCGATATGCCGTTCGGCGGTGGCGCGCGCGGGAGCAGCAGCCCGTACAGCGCGCGTGACGTCGGTGCGAACGGGAGTGCGAGTGCGGTGGAGGCAGGCGAGATGGAGCGGGAGATGGAGATGGTGGAGCGCGCGAGCAGCCAGTGCGGGACGCCCACGTTTGGCTCGCGCGTGGATTTGCCTTCGATGGCGGAGGCGCAGGCGCGGTTTTAGCCGAGCGTTGGTGGGAGGCGGTTTGGAAGTGGTGGTGTGTCCGGAGCGAGGGGGCCGCCGCCGTCCCTAGCGCCCTTGAGGCAGGCGGCGGTCTTGACGGCGCCGCCGACGCGCAAGAAGAAGCCCTCGCCGCTGTCTGTCGTGCCCCCGCCGTCGTCGCTCTCGCCGTCGCTGTATCATCTGGTTACGTCTCCGCGTCCACCGGCGCAGCCTACACCGCAATCGCAGCAGCTGCAGTCTTCGCCGATTGCGCGTCGGGCGGGGCAGGCGCCGCTCTTTCGGTCGCAGCAACGCCAGCAGCAAGCCCAACCACTCGCCCCGTCGCCCCATCCGCGACAGGCCCCGCCCCCGCCTTCGCCATGTCCCCCCGCCTCTCTCTCAGTCGTCGGGCGTCGTACGCACATTTGGGGCAGACCGTCCAAAGTCAAAGCCAGGGGCGTGGCCATAGTCACAGTTAGAGCTAGCCAAGCCCGATACCCCTCCCCGCCAGTCTACGTCCACTTGCGCACACGTACCGGCGTCGCCTGTCCTCAAGCAGCCGTATTAGCAAAACCAGAACCCGGCCACGGAACGGCCACCAGCAACACCTCGACCCCAGCCGAGCCCGCCGTCGCCCGTGCTATCGCGCTTCCCTGCGCCGACGCGGGGAAACAGAATACAGTTATGGTTAAGAAATACCTTGAATTTGATGAACCGGCAACAGATTCTCTATACGTTCCCCTTCTTCAATTCCTTAGGAAATTTTACATGTGTATGCAACATTACTACACGAATTAATCCCGGAAACTCCGAGAGCAAGGGAGGAGGGGGGAAGGAGAAATAAACGGGATTTCGGACCCATTGGGACAAGATTGTTTGTTGTTGTATTGCGCCACCACCGTGACAGGTGTTTCTTTCGACGTCCGCAGCAGTCTACAGCCTTTCCGAAATTCCATTTTCCGAAGTCAAATGCATCGTTGCCTCAGCGTCCAGGAACTCCTTCCCCTCATATTTTCCCATCTTGACCCAAGAGAGGACTCGGGCCGTCACAGCTACAGTTGGCGACAGCCCGCGCTGCAGGACCTCGCAGTTGTGGCAAGAACATGTGGTACCTTCCGCGAACCTGCTCTTGATCGTCTCTGGAGGTCTTCGGCACTTGTGAACCTCCTCCGCTGCATGCCTGCTGATTTATGGGCGATCGATACCGAGGGGCCCGATGGATGGAAATATAGCATGGTGAGTGGATTGGGTCGGTAAATAATCAACGAATAACTTATTGGCCTACAGCGTGCACGTCGAGCTATTCGGCCGGAGGATTGGAACCGGGTACTCGCATGCTCACCTCGCATTCGGGATCTCGGCTGCAATTCCTGGGATTGTGACTTGTCGGGAATTTTTCCAGTGATCAGTGTCTGCCTCCCCGATCAACTCCTCCCCAATCTGCAGACTCTTTATTGGTGCCCCGCAGATCCCATCTTCCATTATATCCACCTCTTCCTTGGTCCCAAAATCACATCCCTAACATTCTCGGGATCCTCTATCCCCGCAATTTCACTCCTTCCAACTCTGGCACTGAAATGTCCTACCTTGAAGGATGTTTCCATTTCATCTGGAGAAAAAAAAGCTGTCTCCATTTTCCTACGTTCTTTGGAGTGCCTCGAGTCTGTCCACGTGGAGACCTTGGACCACAGTACTTTGGAACACCTCTCTAGGCTTCCGACCCTCACATCACTGCGTTTGGACACGCTCGCTATCTTCCACTCATTTTCGCCACGTTTTGACCCCCAACCATTTGCGGTTCTCCGCAAATTGCACCTTGACTGTATGGATTTAGAGGCTATCACTCATTTCCTCAGGCCATGCCAAGGAGTCCCATTGAGATCATTCAGCCTCTATGTACGATCCTACCCTACAACGGCCGAGTCACACGAGTTCTACCACGCTCTTTCAACAAGTGTTTTGCACTCGTCCCTCACGGAGGTCGTTTTCGATGTCGGTCTCAGTACCATTGATGGGAACCCCCCGAATTTTCGCACCCATCGGGAGTCAATACGATGCCTGGTCGGGTTTACCAATTTGGTAACCATAGACATCTCATCCCCTGTTGGAGTCGACTTGGATGACACCACTGCTGCCGAGTTGGCACGTGCTTGGCCGCATCTCGAAACATTATATATGACATCATACGGCCAATCAAGATCCCCACCTGACACAACTCTGGAATGCCTGTATTCCTTTGCAACATGGTGCCCACGCCTCGCAAACCTCACAATAACATTTGATGGCATGAGTGCCCCGCCTTCCCTAGACCAGACCCCAAGCTGCCCCTCACAGTATGCCTTGAAATCCATTGATGTCGCACATTCACGAATATCGACAGCAATAACACCTGTTGTACAATTCCTCTCTGCAATTTTCCCGAATCTCAAACGCATTGCAACGAGCCGTGATGGTCTCAACAATGAGGATATCGAGTTACTGCGCTTGAACGATGAAGCAATTGAATTCCATCATTTATGGAAAGAGGTAGAATTGCTCTTGGTGATCCAGGATGCTCCGGCGCACCACTAGTTGGGTGGGCGATAATGCCCCATACCCATGAGCACTCTTGTAAGTTTCTGGTTCCTTGCCAATTAGGTTACTCACATTTGATAGGCTCTTGTAGTCTGTGCCATCTGAGCCAGTACTTATCTGGTGTAGTCATCTAATCAGACACTCCACTCACCAAAACAACAGAATCACCATCTGGAGCATGAAAAACCGCCGAGCTATCCAATCGGAAAAAGAACCAATGAGACTAGGTAGTTTACCAAATTGGCATCAAATATTTAGTAGTCCCATATTTTCTGAAGCATGTATAAAAGTCGCTACATGCACTTGTATTTCGAACAAACTTGATTGATTGAATTGAATTGGATTTCGACTTGAACAGACTTGGACTTGACCGATTTGACTGGACTTAATTATCAGGCCGATCCATTCCCGCAACTTAGCTGAGAGTTCTGTTGTGTGCAACCTGTTCTCCACGAGCATTGAAAAACCCCACACCGGTTTAACCCACCGTTACTTGCAATAAAACCGTTTTCGAGCAAAAACCCAATGTGTGCTTCAATCAGAATTGCCAAATAGACTGTCCTGCTCCTTCAAACTGGAGTAGAGCCTAAGCCATATAATCTTGGCTCCAGATCAGTTACAGTGCCACTCTCGGCCACAACTCTCCTGGGACAGACACAAGACCATAGGCCCACCAGGCCGGGCCGGGCCCGACATCGGACGGAGGGCTTGGGCCTGAGATTTTCCAAGCCCAGGGGCTCCAGCCAGGGCTTTGGGCTTGAAGCCGTGGGCTTGGGCCGAAGATTTCTGAAACTTGAGCCCGCTCTCGCCTGGCCCAAGCCCGGGCTTCCAGGCCGGACCAGGCCCTGAGACTCACTAACTTAGTCTTCAATGATTCAAGTTGGACTTATTCCTAAACAAAATTCATCTCCGCTTATAAAGGAGAGCCAGTCGCAGTTCAAGTCATAATCATCCCCTTATGCATATCAGCATTCATTCAAGTTTGACTGTCCTTGTTGCGCTTGCTTCACTCGTGAGCGCGCAACCATGCAACAAGGCACAACATTTTGGTTCACTCTAGGGCTGCACACTGTCCCGGCGCCGGGAACGGCCGTCGTTTTAACGGGGGTCGAACGGGTAAGTCCGTCCCGTTACCGTCCCGTCGCAAGACCTCCAAAGGTTCCTACGGAACGGGACGGACAACGGGACGGCCGGCACGGGTAGACGGGTGCAAGATCATGTTGAAAGTCGCCGGTAACGCTTGAATCATCTGCTAACCAGGTCAAACTTCGTTGTTAGCGTCGAGAACAACAGTCTTGCAGCCAATAGTGAGCTCAAAGAACTTTTTGGGGGGTCCGAGGGAACAAACATCCATTGAATCGGCAGAAATTTCAACCAAAAGACTCTGGGACGATGGTTTGAAGAGCAAAACAGATTTTATTTGTTGAGTAGTGTCGAGTAATTGTAAATCTTGCAATGTTCAATGCAAATTCCCAAAGGGGAAGTTCTTGGTCGGCGTTACCCGAGTCGCAATTGCGTCCACTCCGAGTCGGTAAAAATGAATCGAAGCTGGAATACATGCTCACCATGGAAACATAATGATTCACTGATCCATCGCACTGAAATCCAACGTAAAATCCTCGAAAATGTGACCCATCCCGTCGACCCGTCGCCGGCCGTTTTTCGACGGCAGAGAACGGTTCATGCCCGTCCCGCTGCCATCCCGTCGCCAACTGTTCAAGATGTGCGACGGAACGGGACGGCTACCCGTCGCACGGGACCCGTAGAACCGGCGCGACGGGCGCGGTGTACAGCCCTAGTTCACTCCAGGTGCCATTGACGCTCTCCCTAGGCCAGTTACGCCCTCCATTTCTTCATCCCCTAAGGTGCTAAGTGATAACCCGTCACTTCCAGCCATTCACGGTTAACTTCACGTGCGCCATTGAGGGGTTCAGCATTGTGCCCACGTACCTCGACTACTACATTGAGGTGCTCGTTGGGAATAACGGGCATGAACCCCCGATCTACATTGCACGCAGGACCTACAATCAGTCTGCCTCGCCCCCAGTTGATATGTTTACTACCACCGTGCGTTAATTTAATAATCTATGACCATAATTCAATTGATGATGCGCCTTCGCAGCTGGCGTACTGGGCCTGGTTCGCTTTCCCCGGAGCGCAGTACCAGCTCGTCCTGGATACCAGCTATATGACTCCTGGGACGAACGGCCCGCCTGTTCTGGTGGTCGAGGGCGCTGCATCCGCACCGTTTAACATCACTGGCTCTCCCATTCCCGTATACATCCGCCCAACCGCCAACTCCGGGAAATGCCTCACCGCCGCATCCAACACCAACGGCGCGGCGGTCGAGATTGAGGACTGCGTCGCTGCTGGATCTACTTCGCAGGAGTGGACCAATACCGGGACAACACTACAGATTTTTGGCACCAAGTGCCTGGACGTCACCAACGGTGCCACCGCCGACGGGACCAAATTGCAGATTTGGACGTGCAATACGGGCAACACAAATCAGGAGTGGGTGACTTTTGGAAGCTCGATCCAGTGGAGCCCCTCGAGCTGCTTGGATCTGACAAATGGGGTGCAGACAGACGGGAACCTTGTGCGTATCCTTCGTTCTGGTCTCCCCTTCTTCATTGTCTTTGTTCACGCACCGTCCCGACGGTTAGGCACAAATATGGACCTGCACCGGTGGGCCGAACCAACAATGGACACAGACGAGTAGTCTTGGTGTGACAGATGTGTGAGATCACGATTTTGGCACACGGGAGGTAAGGGAAAATCGACCGTAGTGACTTTTGCAAGTAGTGGATTGATCGAAAAAGAAGAGGTGGTCGTTTGAGCATGTGAGAGTCGTGTAATCTTATTGAAGCCCGGCATTGCAGTGGCTACTCCAGCGACACGTTTTGTAATATCCTGGCTCCAAGCATACGGTGTTCCTTGTAGCTAGCTTCGAGGATTCATCCGACAATAATTGAAGTCTGACCTTTGAAAATTACTACAAGGCTCAGCGGTTGAAGAAGGGGGCGGAACCCTGGCTCAGTGTACAACATAAGTGCCAGAACACGTCCGATACTTTGATTGCGGCAGTTGACGAGATCGCGGTGGCAGCCTAGCAATACTGTGCCAAGTTGTAGGGAGGCAACGGCTCGAGGACCGTGACAAGGTCGTTGCCTATTTTCTAGGTAACGGCAGGAGCGTGAGCCGTGACGGTTGCCTAAGGAGGCAACGAGAGTAACTTTTTCGAGATAAATTATCGTGAATTATGAGCTCCTGAGTCTAACTTCTGTGCTTGCAGAGCCATCCTGGTGAGTTCCTTGGCATTTTAAATCATTTCCAGGGCCAAGACAATTTTTTGAACATGTTTTTCCGCATGTCACGATTTTTTAAGGCAACCGACCTTACCGTGACCGTGACCCGCCAGAAAATGGGCAACGCAACGGGCGGCCCGTTACCGTGACCGTTGCCTCCCTACAACTTGACACAGTAGAAGAACGATGTTTATTTCAATCACTACGGGGTGGCTTGCCCGTCGACTCAGACTCGACTGAGAGTATCTACCCGTGTATTGAAGTGAGGATGCTGGATGGAACTCGCGAGTGGGAGGGTACAGCAATTTTCACTTGCCTCGTGTTCGCTGTTGATGTCGCTGTCGATGGCGGAGGAGGAAGAGAGTTGATGGAATCAAATCTCAGGTCAGCTCTGGGCCGGGCCCGCATTTCCCACCGGCAAACCCCGTGTCACCGGAATTTCTCTGGCTTCCTCCGTCGTTTATTGATTAGTACTTGAGTGCGTACGTAGGTGGTACGTGATATTATTTTCCTGATTTTCATCCGGCTAATCTTGCTCTTTTGGTCAGGTAACTCGGTACTTATTGTGAGGCCGAGTGAATCCTTCCGAGGACGTTGTCTTCAACGTCGAGATCATTTTGAGGAACAGTTAAATACTGTCAACTCCCTGCATTGAAGCTCACACATGCATATCTATCCGAGGTCCTAATATGGCTGCCCAATGTAAACAATTCATGAACTGCGCATATTGTGTGAGCTGTGTGGAGTTCCAAACCTTCCATGGGACCCAGGGATATAGACTATAGTTAGCCGTTTTTCACCCACAGTCACTTCATTTTTCTGGACAGACTGGCTGGTTGTGGCGGTTGGTGGTAGGAAGCAAGAGGTAAGCGGGGGAACATATTCGGAGATTTCGGTGATGTTGGTTTACGGACACAGCGAGGTTCCAGCGAGGCGCGAGGCGTGTCACTACACCGCTCAGCGAGGTTGAATTCAAGGCGAACAGGGCCTGGTGGTCGGCGGTCGGCACTTCCTATCACCTGAGGGAAAGGGCTCGGTGTGTGTTCAAATCACGCCTGGGTCTTATTCCGGTTCTATACAGTCTTTATTTTGCACCTGATTTTTGGCCAGGCAGCAGCCACAACATAGTAAAGTCCTAGGAACTAGTCCAATAAGACTGAATTTTGAGTGTTCAGATCTAGTTTGACAACACTCGGAAAAATATCCGGTTTACTTATTCGGGTACAACAAGCAATTATACAAGGCCTGGTGGTCGGTCTCCACACTTGCAAAAGTTGTGAATTCGAGCAGGAGATGGGTGTTGGAACCATGCCTGGGTCCTGTGTGGTTGAACTCGAAAAAACTATTTTATTTTTGTCTCAAACAATACGTAGCCCCTTGATTATCAGGAAAACACCCAGTTTATTGAGAATGTGTGTTCGAATCACGTCTGGGCCCCAGGAGGTCTTGTGACCCTATTCTTAGTCTCCCTCATGATGTGCACAGACCGGTATGAAGTGCCAACATTAACAGGTCCCAGAGGCTGGCAGACATCACTAGAATTATAGACACCAAATACAGTTTGCCCTTGCAGCCCAAGAATACTAGTTTGTTGAGATTAGGAAAATTGGTCGGCTTGCTGAGGTTGAGTTTGAGGTGAGGAAGGCCCGGTAGTGGATGGTCCACATTTGTCAAACTTGCGCTTGTGGCAGATAACTTTGTTTACAAGTGAATGGGTGTTCAAATCACGCCCGGGTCCTGCCGCCATCCTCTTCAATTAATTAGTTTTTTTTGCCTGATTTTTGCCTCCAAACCTGCACATGCAGTTGCCATGAAAATGCATCCCTAAGGTCCCGAGGCTCTAGCATGGCTAAGTTGTGTAGTTTGGCTCTTGATGCCAAAGAGAGTTCTTCAACAACATTTGATGCCAACTAGAAAATGCCCAGTCTATTTAGGTTCAAAAGAGGTGTAGAAGGCCTGGTGGTGGATGGTCCACACTTGTCAAACCTTCTGGATGTTGACTGCCTGTTTGCAAGAGAATGTGTGTTCAAATCACACCTGGGTCTTGTCGCGGGTCCTCTAGCTTTTTTCTTGGCCCGAATTTTACCTCCAACCCTGCACGCAAATCGAAAGGAAGGGAAAGAGGGCCTGTAGATTCCCGACTCGGAAGTTATGCATCCAGATGGGCCAGTTGCGTAGCTTGATTCTCGATGCAAAAAAAAAGTTGTCTAACAGCATTTGATTCAAGTTCAGAGTGGAAAGATGCCTGGTTTATTCAGGTTCAATAAGAGGTGTAGAAGGCCTGGTGGTGGGTGGTCCACGCTTGCACCAAATAGCATAGGTACCGGTGCTGAGCAAGATGTGTGTTCAAATCACGCCTGAGCCACTAGGCGGGTCTGCACTTTTTTTCGTCTTGAGTTTTGCCTTCAACCACGCCCGCAGAACACCGGCAAAGAGTTTCCCAACTCAGAGGTTAGCAGACATCTAGCATGGGTATAATTCCAGTTGCGTAGCTTGAATCGTGTTGCCAAAGAAAGTTGTCCCACAGCATTTGATTTTGATGAGGAAAGTGCCTGGTTTATGCAGGTTCAATTGAGAGGTGTAGAAGGCCTGGTGGTGGGGGGTCCACACTTGCAACAAATAATGAAGGATGAGAGATTTCATAGCGTCGGATCCATAGGGAAAGTGGTCCATGGACCTCTAAATGGACCATGGACCGTAGACCTCTTACCTAATTTATTTGAGGATGGACTTATGCATGGACCTCAGCCATATTTGTGATGGGAAACCCAGAACTGCGATGTGAATCACCATGGACCCCAGCGTGGACCAAAGTCAAAAACAACATCATCGGACCGCGGTCCGCCAATTCACCTTGACTTCAATCACATTCTTTTTGTCGGTTTCCTGAATAGGAAAAAAGCCCCAGAAATTTTCTTGAGTCAAAAGCCCTTGTTGGAGAAGTGCAGAAGTGTACTGTATTACCGTCTCTCCACTAATGCCATTGATGGGAAGTTAACAGGCCTCCTACCAGGTTCATGCGCCTGCAAAACTTGCGATCAAAATCCAAGGCTGTTTATGCTGTCAACACGAACAGACATGACAGGTCCACACCGAGGGCCATGCTCGGGTCCACGGTAGGTCCAAGGCAGGTCCATGCTCAGGTCCACACTGAGGTCCACACTTGTCGGTTCTCCCCCACAATCCCACGGTTCACGTGCGGTCCACGGAGAGGTACATCAACAGGTCCATGGACCTGGTCCGTGGACCTCTCTCCCAGTAACCCAGATGTTCACAGAGATTTAAGCAAGAGATGCGTGTTCGAATCACGCCTGGGCCATTATGTGGGTCTGAGCGTTTTTTTTTCACCTTGAATTTTGCCTTCAACCACGCCCGCACAACACCGGCAAAGCGGATCCTGACTCAGAGGTTAGTAGACATTCAGCATGGGTGTAATTTCAGTTGCGTAGCTTGAATCTTGATACCCGAGAAAATCACCCAACAGCAATTTAAGTAGGCACCAAAAATGGCCGGCTTACTGAGGTTGATTCCAACTGGAAAAATTCCCACTTTATGCAGGTTCAATAAGAGATGTAGAAGGCCCGGTGGTGGGTGGTCCACACTTGCAACAAATACCACCGTATTGAGGCACACATTTGAGCAAGACTCGAAGATGCGTGTTCGAATCATGCCTGGGTCCTGCAACTGTGGCTTGAAGAGACTTTTTCTTTCTGATTTTTGGTCTCCAACCCTGCGTGGGGAACAATAGGAAGGGAGAGTGACTTCATACGGAGGTTAGAGGCATCCGGGATGGGCTAGCTGCTTTAAGCTTAGTTTGATTCTTGATGCCAAAGAAGGCGAGTCGACCAGACAATCCAGAGGAAACAAGTATGGCCATGAAAATGCCCTATCTATTCAAGCTCAATAAGAGGTGTAGAAGGCCCGGTTGTGGATGGTCCACACTTGCAACAAATACCGCCGTATCGAGGCACATATTTGAGCAAGAGATGCGTGTTCGAATCATGCTTGGGCCATTCCACTTGGTTAGGGTCGTTTTTTCGCCTTGAGTTTTGCCTTCAATCACGCCCGCACAACACCGGCAAGAGGGTCCTGACTCAGGGGATAGGTATAATTCTAGTTGTGTAGTTTGAATCTTGATGCCCATGAAAATCACCCAACAGCAATTCAAGTAGGCATGCGCAGAGAAGGCCGGCTTGCTAACATTGATTCTGACTGGAAAAGTGCCCAGCTCATTCAGGTTCAACAAGAGGTGTAGAAGGCCTAGTGGTGGATGGTCCACACTCGCAATAAATTCGCAGTACAGTACTGAGGTATGTGAGCGAGAGATGCGTGTTCGAATCACACCTGGGTCCTCCGACCTGAAGAGACTTTTCCTTTCTGATTTTTTGCCTCCAGCCCTGCGTGGGGAATGATAGGAAGGGAAGGCGACTTGGCAAGGGCCGACTCAGAGGTCAGTAGGCATCCAGCGGCTTTAAGCTTAGTTTGACAAAGAAAGGCGTCCAAAGGAAACGAGTCTCGCCATGAAAAATGCTCTGTTGATTCAGATTTAATACAGGATGCATAAGGCCCAGTTGTGGATGGTCCACACTTGTCAAAATTGTGCTTGTGGCACATACTCTTGGTTGCAAGAGAATGCGTGTTCGAATCACGCCTGGGCCGTCTGATGTATATTATGCAGTTTTTCTTTGGTGAATTTTTTTGGTAGCAAATGGCCACCGAAAATAGGCTAGTAGACATGCAGTTCAGCGTGTTTCTTCCAGCAGCTCGGTCGGAGTCAGAGTCTGCCAGAAACTTGAGCTGACCGTTGTCCAAAAAACGCAACGAGTAGCAGAAAAACCCCAAGCAAGTCAAACTGAGCCCTAGTACCGGCAACGTCGCAATCGGCCTCGTCGCCGAATGAGATGGATTTCTTTCTTGAGTAAGAGCGAAAGTGGCAAGCGGTGTCGTTGAAGCTCCCGAGCAACAGGCGCAAATATGCTCTTGCCTACTGACACCAACCACGAACCCAACTCGAACCCCGGCCAACGAAATGGTACTCGCGTCCGCGGGCAGGGATACTGACACGATGAGGTCAAGAAGTCGGTGGATCGAGGCAGAGGTGGACATTTGACAGCTGCGCCAAAATGCGACATCAAAATCCCAAAATGGACTTCAAGTTTGCGAGAGGAGAAGTAATTAAATCACCGGGCTTGGCTTTGTCTCTTACCCTTTCGTTCTCCCTTCCGCGTCGACGCTGCCGCCGACGATGAGCAAGCCTCTGCCGCCGCTGCCCACGACGACGACGACGGAGGTCTCGACGCCGAGCACGACGACGAGCGCAACTGGTACAACGGGTACAAGTACAGCAAGCCCGACGCCAACATTCGACCTCCTGCGCGCGCTACACGCGATTCTCGGCGACGCGATCGACGATATACAGGCCGTGTATGCTGCCCAAGGCGCGTCAAGTCTGCCTGGGACGACCACCGCGGAGGACGCGTCCGCCATACCGAAAACCGGGCACCGAAAGGCCAACTCGTCTTCGCGCGCGTATGCAAGTCCACCGCCGTCCCCGGGCTCCTCGTCTGCCACCACCCCGACTTCTACCTCGTTCAATATCTCGTCTGCCACCAGCCTCGACTTTCCCTCACCCACCCTCCCCTACGCGCCCCACTCCCCGGCGGAACAGCTCACATCGCATCCCACGGTGGCCGCCGCCATCAACCGCATCGTCGCCGCCTCCGCGCAGCTCGCGTCCGTCGTGCAGACGCCCTTCCTCACGCTGTGCGACGCGAGCATGGGGTACCACCTGCCGGCGTGTTTGCGCGTGGTGGAGGCGGCGGGGGTGGTGGAGGTGTTGCGCGAGGGTCCAAGTACAGGCGTGCATGTCAAGGAGATCGCAAGGCGGACGGGCGTGGACGCGAGTAAGCTGGGTGCGTATGCGTTTCTTGTGCTCCTCATAGTCCCCACCTCTCTCCCTTGCCGTCTTTCTTCCACCCGTTTGCATATATCTCCATCGTTAACACCCCTTCTGCAGCCCACATCCTCCGCCTCCTCGCAACGCACCACCTCCTCCGCGAACTCGCACCGGACGTCTTTGCCGCCAACCGCATCTCGAGCCTCCTGGATTCGGGCAAGAGCGTGGATGAGCTGTTGAGGAAGTGAGTATTTATCCGTGCGCTGTTCTCCTGCTTTTCCATCGTGCGCGCGGGGTCTGATGGCTGCACGCGACTGCTGCGTACGGCGTACGTGCGCGCCTACGTGCGCTTTGTCTGTGCAGGGTTTTTTTTTTTTTGGTCCTTGATCTTTGTGCCGGGCGTTACCTTTATCGCCCTTTGGCTCGATTTTTTTCTTCTCCTTCTCTCTATGTCCATCCACACCCCACTCCCCACCGCGCGGGCTTTTTTTTCTTCACGCGGCTTTTGGACGCTGGCTTGGCCTGACTTTTTTTTCTCCTCTTCTTTCCCATTCTCATCCCGCGAGGAAGTGAGTATTCATAGGCTGTTTTTACTGCTTTTTCGGGGAGTGGTCGCGGGGTTTGATGGCTGCACGCGACTGCTGCGTACGGGCGCTGGTGGGGTCTGCAGTGGTTTTTTCGGCCCTTGACCTTTGCGCCGAGTGTTCCCTTTTCTCGCGCTTTGGCTCGACTTTTTTTCTTCTTCTCTCTATGCCCGTCCACACCCCACTCCGCACCGCGCGCGGTTTTTGGTTAATTTTCTTGACGCGGCTTTTTTGCTCCCCCTTTTGGGCTCCGTGTCGTTGGGCTTTTTCTCTCTGTGCCCCTTTCTTCCCTCCTTATCCCGCATCCCACCCCTCACCCGCCCACTTCCACTTTTCCTCTTTCCTTCGTTCTCGGCTCCGAGTCGCCCGGCCTTCCTTCCTTGGCTAGCACGCGCCTGGGAGGCTTCCATTACGCACACGCGTTCCTGCCACATTCGGCATTTATGCTGCTCATGGTCATTTCGGGATGGAATTTGACGCGTTGACGCCCGAGGTTGACGCGTTTACGTGCGCGTGTAGGTGGGGCCGGGCTCGTCGGTCTGCGTTCGACGTGTCGGTTGTCCGACTCGGTGCCTGACTTGATGCGCCGCACTTTCGCTCTACTTTCCGCGCTCAGTCTGCCAGTGGAGAAGTGTACTGATTTACTTTGCTAGCCCGGAACGCAAATACGAGTCGGAGGCGAGCGCGGTGGGCGCGTTTATTGGGCTTTGGTGAGTCCCTTTCCCTTTCTACTTCAGTACGACTTTCTACTTCGCGGCGGGGAGTTTTTCTTTGTGCATTTGATATTTTTTCTCCCAATCTTTGAAGCGAATTTCATTTCACCTGTCTTGTTCCTCGTGCGTCGTGCGTCGTCTGCGATACGTGTCGTGCTCGTGCTTTATGCGTCCTCAGGATGATGCTTCGTCCTTTCATTGTGACATATCTACAGGGTTGATGATGCTCAGTTGGACCTGACGCGTTCACTTTTGCCTTCGGCCGTCGAGCGACTGAATCTTCCGCATCTTTGACGCGTCCTTCCCCCTCCATATATTTTTTCTCCCTTCTTTTGTGGTTTTTTCGGTCTTTTCCGTCATTCGGCCGATGGTCAAAGTGCGTCGGCCGACGCGCCCAGGCGCATTTTTCCTTTCTTTTTTGCTTTTATTTTTCTTCACCCTTCCTCTCTGGCCTCCCTTCCATTCTCCCTCCCCCTCCCCTCCTTCTCACTCAACCAACAACGAATCAAAACTAATGCAACGCGCAGCACCGACGAGCTCTTCAAATCGAGCGCCTACCTCACCGAGGCGGTCTTCCCCGGCGCAGCGAGGCTGTACCCGGCTGGCTGGAGTTCGCCGCGGTTCGCGGGCGCGTCCGACAACTCTCCTACTGGCTCCGGCTCCTCTGTACATACAAGTGCGAACGGCGGTAGTGCCAACGGCGGCGCGCCCGCCCACATCGACGGCGCCGACCCCACGCGCGCGCCGTTCAACTACGCGTTCGGGTGTGGCGGCGTGGGGTACTTTGGGTGGTTGGAGGGCGAGGGGTGGGGGTGTGCGCCGTCCGCTACGACTGCGATCCGCGGTGTACATTCCGCGGAGGACGTCAAGGAGCCGCTCAGCCCGCTATCGCCTTCGTTGCCCTCGTTGCCCCACTTGAACTCGCTTCGGAACGGGAACGGGAAGAACGCCAGCGAGGGCGGTGTGCGGGACGGAAGCGCGATGAGCGGGAAGGGATTGGGGACGAAAGGAGGCGGGGCGATGAAGCTAAACCCGAATCAGTTCCGGCTGGAGCGATTCGGGAAGGCGATGGCGGGGACAGGGAGCTGGGAGGCGCCGGGGGCGGTGTTGCATGGTACGTCGTGTTTCTTCCACATTCCCACTATTCCACCGTCACCACTGCTACCAGCTTCTGCGATATTTTACCGTTGCTTTCGACGCGATATTTGAATGAATATGTGCTGATTTCTCTTTCCGCAGGCTTCGACTGGGCGTCCCTCCCGCGTGGTGCGGTGGTAGTGGACGTCGGGGGCGGGATCGGCTCGACGAGCATGTTGCTGGCGAGTGCGTATGCGGAGGTGGAGGGCGGGGATGGTGAGTGTTTCGAGTCCACTCTTCCAGGTGATACCAATGCGCACGCTGATGCACGCACACAGGTACGGGCGGGCTGCGCTTCGTGATACAAGACCGGCCAGTGGTCGTCGAGATGGGGGAGAAGGTGCGTTTCGTTCCCTCCTTCTCTTCCATATCATTGGAGAACACGACCACTGATTTTACTTTCTTACGCTACATTTTGCAGGCCTGGCGCGCCAAGTGCCCCGAACTGCTCGACTCAGGCGCAGTGCGGTTTCAGGGTGCGTTGCCTTGCTTTCTTCCCTACATATCCTCCTTCTTTACTCGATGCAACACACGCTAACGCCCGCTCCCAGTGCACGACTTCTTCACCCCCCAGCCTATCACCACTGCCGCCGTCTTCCTCCTCCGCGTCGTCCTGCACGACTGGCCCGACGCCTTTGCGCAGCGCATCCTCCTCCGGCTGCGGGAGGCCGCCGCGCCGGACACGCGGTTGGTCCTCGCGGATTTCGTGTTGCCGTTGGCGTGTGTGGATGATTTTGGGGTCGGGGATGGTGGTGGTGGATCGGGTGTTCATGGAGGAGAGAAGGGGGAGAAGGAGAAGGAGAAGGAGCCGCAGGTCGAGGGCGCGGAGAAGATGCTCGCGCCGGCGCCGTTGTTGGCGAATTTGGGCAAGGCGAGCGCGAATGCGTATTGGATGGATCTCACGGTACATCATCCCTTCTTTACTCATTATACCGCGAAAGAAAGGCTGACGTCGACGCCGCAGATGCAAGTGACCTTCAACGGCCAGGAACGAACCCTCCGCGAGACCGTCGCGCTTGCGCTCTCCGCCGGATGGAAGGTCGTGCGCGTCACCAAGGCGCCCGGCTCGCTCTTTGGGCACATCGTAGCGGTGCCCGTCGCCGTGCCCGTCCCGCCGCAGCGACGTGCGCGCGCGGGGAGCGGGTCGGCGTTCTTCGATATGCCCTTCGGCGGCGGCGCGGGCGGAAGCAGCAGCACGTACGGCGCGCATGGCGTCGGTGCGAACGGGAGTGCGAGTGGGGTGGAGGCAGGCGAGATGGAGCGCGAGATGGAGATGGTGGAGCGCGCGAGCAGCCGATGCGGGACGCCCACGTTTGGCTCGCGCGTGGATTTGCCTTCAATGGCGGAGGCGCGGGCGCGGTTTGGGCCGAGTGTTGGGGGGAGGCGGTTTGGGAGTGGTGGTGTGTCGGGAGCGAGGGGGCCGCCGTCGTCCCTGGCGCCCTTGAGGCAGGCGGCGGTGCTGACTGCGCCGCCGACGCGCAAGAAGAAGCCCTCGCCGCTGTCTGTCGTGCCCCCGCCGTCGTCGCCCTCGCCGTCGCTATATCGTCCGGTTACGTCCCCGCGTCCACCGGCGCAGCCCGCACCGCAATCGCAGCAGCTGCAGTCCTCGCCGATCGCGCGCCGGGCGGGACAGGCGCCGCTCTTTCGGTCGCAGCAACACCAGCAGCAAGCTCAGCCACTCGCCCCGTCGCCCCTTCCGCGACAGGCCCCGCCCCCGTCTTCACCCATGTCCCCCCGCCTCTCCCTCAGTCGCCGGGCGTCGTACGCGCATTTGGGGCAGACCGTCCAGCTGCAGGGTCAAAGTCAAAGCCACGGGCACGGCCATGCTCACAGTCAGAGCCAGCCAAGCCCAATACCCCTCCCCGCCAGTCCACGTCCGCTTGCACACACGCTACGCCACGTCCCGTCGTCGCCTGTCCTCAAGCAGCCGTATCTGCAAAACCAGACCCGGCCACAGAACGGCAACCACCAGCAACACCTCGACCCCCAGCCGAGTCCGCCGTCGCCCGTGCCGTCGCGCATCCCCGCGCTGACGCGCCGTGCGTCGCATGCGCAGCTGCAGCTCCCGCAGACGGAGCTGAGGAAGCGTTCAGGCAGCATCGTACATCCCGCGATGGTGCGCGCCGCTACCGGTGGTGGGGCGTACGGACACGGGCTGGGGAGTCTGCTGCTCAACGGACGTGCGAGCGGGGGCGCGCTGGACTTTGGGGTGCGCCGCCGGGATGCGGACGCAGAGAGCGAGGGGGATGGGAGCAGGTCGGGGCGCGCGTCGCCGGTCCTGTTGCCTGCGCGGTCGGTGCTCGCTGCTGCGGCGCGCATTGAGCGGGGTATCGTGCGCTCGCCTTCACCGGATCCGTAACCCTTATACACAAAAAACAAAAGACCAAAATACTTCTTCTTTCTTTATTCCTCACTTTACTCGGTCTCGCCTTTCTTGTGCTACTTAAATAGATACATTACCTACCGTGGTCGCTCGTTCGTGCGTGTAAATGCTGGCTCGTCCAGTGTGTGGTTGTATTTCGGTTATTCGTACTGTATTCGTGCCTGTTTTCGATAGAGAACGTTATGGATCATTATTATCCTGTAGGGCGGGCGGGGCAAGCGAAGAGATCGCCCTTTCCTTCAGGTGAGCATGCGCAACTGTCGGCCTGAACATTAATCTTATGCTTGAACGACATCCGTCATGGCATCCAATTAGTATTTTCCCGAACACCTCGACAAGCAAGGTTCATTGTCTCTGGCAGCTGTCCTACCGACTACGCATCAACAGGCGTCGGCGACTGTTCATTCAAGACTGGTTTATGTAAATCAAGAAGTATATCCCTTAGATTTCCTCCACAACGGTGTCATTGCCTGCGCGACGACGTTCCCCGCTGCCTCTAACGAACCCTTCAACTCTTCATCCATAACTGTCACCAGCAGTCCCCGCGACCTCCATTTGTCGGGATGGAACATGCGGTGCACCTTTTCGACAAGCGTGTTGTACTCCGTGACGTTCACCGCCAGCTGCACCTTGGCGCAGGCGAAGAAGGCCTCGACGGAGGTCCAATTAATTACCTCGACGTCCAGGGCGAGCGGGTCGGTAAGAACAGGCCATGGAATGACGCCAAACGTCAGCGGCTGCGTCTCAGAGAACTTGAGTTTCTCAAACTCGTCCATCTGGAGCCGCAGGCGCTCGAGGGCACGCGCGGGCGTCCACTCGCATTGCCCCCAAAGCTTCTCAACGCGCTTTTGGCAGCGCGCCTCCTCTGCTTGAGTCGCAGCCCGCCATCGTTTCTCACGCTCGAATTTCGCGCGCGCCTCCCTCGCTTTGCGCTCGCGCTCCTCCTTGTCGCGCTGCTGGCGCTCGCGTTCTTCTTTTTCGCGTCGCGCCTTCTCCTCCGCCTCCCGTTGCAGCCGCTCCCTCTTTTTCGCCTCTTCTGCAACCCGTTTGCGTTCCTTCTCCTGCTCTTGAAACTCCCGCATCTTGCGCGCCGACTCCTCCACCTCCGTCGCCCTGCGGCGCAGCTCATCTTTCGCCCGCTGTGCCTTCTCATCTTCTTCTCGTTTCTTCGCTGCTGCCTCCCACAGTGGACGGTCCGACTCGAGTTGCAAGATTTTCAACCTCGATTCGGCCATCTCCAGCTTGCGTTTTATGGCCTCGAGCTCCTCGCACAGAAGCTTTTTCTCATCTTGCACCGTCATCCTACATTCCATCTCCGCGTTCCGCTCGCGTTTTGTGCGCTCGCAATCTTGGCGCAGAGAATTGCTCTCCATCTGCGCTGCCAAACGAACCACATCATGTGAAGCCTGTAGTCTATCTAGCGTGTGTTGTGTGATTGCGCAATCCTCGCGCAGAAGGGTGTTCTGGGCTTGCACTGAGATCCGCTCCTCGACTTCCGCGTCGTATGTCGCCTGAAGAGTATCGAGCTCGCGTTTGGTGATGTCGCACTTCGCGCGCAGAGCTTCATTCTCCGTCTGTAACGCAGTCCGGTGTTGGACTTCGGCAGCGTATAAAGTTTGGAGGGATTCGAGCTCCTTACTCCAACGGTTCCCGTCGTCTTTGGCGTCCAAGATCTCTGCGGTGGGCTCCGCGAGTTCAGTCGTCTGAGGCTTGATTCCTGTCTCAACTACATCGTCTACACCACCAATTTTCTAAGATGTGTGGGCCACGTGGAAGTCACATCGAACTCAGGTTCAAAGTCCAGCTGATGCTGCGTGGATCTCAGGTCATGGCCATGTTTGTACAGGAATCCCCACACTGTGTCACCACAGCACATGGCGGACATGTGTTTACCCACGTAGTATTGTCCTCACTACCCAGCCATATTTTATCTGGTCTGCTCAACGTTTCACTATCTGCACTGAAATTGTATGCAAAATATTCAATATATTGAATACAAACTGTAACTACGCAGGAAAACCGGCAACATCGCAACGTAGTACGACGACAAACAATATTGCACACGAGAACGGGCCCGACCAGCTGCGGGCGCGTACAAAGAAGGATACTAATTCAGGGGCGGTTAGCGAGGGGCGTGGTGGAGTTATAAAAGGAGACGCACTCGAGTCTTCGCTTCTCTTGGATTCCATCTCCCCAAACGCGCCATTGGATGTATGTTGCGAGTAATTCGGACATTCGCGGCACATCGACTTGATCAGGACTTGATAAAGCTTTATTGGAAACTTCAGTCATCACCATGGTCTTCGTTTTGAGGGCGCCACGCCGCGCCGAGCATGGAACATGAAAGGAGGCTTGAGGAACAAAACCTAGGCCTGAATGCTTCTCTGAGGGCCTAAAGGTCGAGGCGCAGCCTTAAATATTTGAAGAAGCTTGAAGGCATTGAATCCATGGACTTAAGAGAAATTTTGAGGGCTTGAATGGACAGGGCTTGACGCGCGGCTGCTTGAGGGAAAGCTAAAGCTGGGTGGGTTGAGAGAATGCTTGAGGCCACAAGGAGACTGTAGCATAAAGAGAAACCAGAAAGCAGAGGCATGGACAGAGTGGGGGATGGTGGGCAAAAGGAAGAGACAATGTGAGGTGGCATCCATCAAATGTCAACGGACATCGATCAGTCACGGGTTTTGATGTCGGAATTTCGGACCTCGGACTTCTGACTATGAGGCAATCTTTCACTTCAAGTTGGACGACGCTTGCTTCGCACTTTTCTCCTTCCCTCCATTTAACACTCCTTGAGTTTTGTTCCTTTTCTTTGGTGTTTGAGTGCATTTAACTTTTCAATTCATAATAGAGTGTAAGCAGCCAATAAACAGGTGTGCAATAGGACGAGTGGAGATACTCGACGTGGAGGAGTGGGCTGGTGGTTCCGTCGAAGACAGCTGACTGACATGTGGCACTGTTCACGCCGCTCCGAGCTGGTTACCGCATTAGGACAATGTGTAAAAATTTGGCGACATGATGTGATTTCGACAGCTCGAATCTGAATGACCACAAATTGGTGGTGTACGCAGTGAGAGGAATCAATGTTGTCTTTGGCGTCCGAGATCTCTGCGGTGGGCTCCGTGGGTTTAATTGTCTGAAGTCTGAAATGCGACTCAGTCGCATCATCTACACAGTGAGAGGAATCAACATCGTCAACAGTAGCTGTGCCTGTGTTACCTTTCCTCCTGATGATACGGTAAGTCAGAGACAAGGCCCTCCACTCGATTTCCACGCCGTGCATGGCTTCCATGGCTTGCGAGGCTAGATACCGAACAAATTTTCAGTAGTCGCGCAACTAAGATATACACTGTTTACCTTCGGATGCAAGGGAGAACGTGATGATACCAACGCCTCGACTTTTGTGCGTGTGCGGGTACCTAAAAACCTCGATGCTACACGAATTTCAGCATGGAATAGAACAAGTGGGGAATTATTGTTCGACATACCCTCTGATATTTCCAAACTGTGAAGGAGTTGAATCAACACAGATGAAAAATATTTGAGTGAACACCGACGCACTTCAACAAAATGACTGCGAAGAACTGTCTCGTCAAGTCCGAAACTAATGTTCTGGATGAGGGAATATCAGTATAATCAAGAACAGTAGAACGACACTCACAGAACAAAAAAGCGAACAGGGATCGTAAGCACCGATGATCATTTTTGGTTGAGATTTCGCGAGCCCGATCTCCGCATTTCTTGCATGAGCCTCAACCCAAAATTGCACCAATCCCCCGGCGATTGGATGAATTCGCACATAATAAATCGGTCCGTAAGGGCGGAGCATGTCAAAGAGGTCCGATTCGGTGCATCCCGGGGGCAACGGCCTAATGAGCCTCGGTGCTATGGACGCATCCGGGGCGTCGAACGGTTTAAAGTCTGCGGCAGCAAAGCAATTGAGGATAGCTTCGGGTTCAAGGGATAGTATGGGTCTCAGGTGGAGAATAGCTAGCGCCTTCTCCGCTTTAGACTCCAATCAGCTGCGATTTACGATTTACAAAGCGGGATTTGATTACCTGAACTGAGGTCCCTGAAATTAACTCGAGGGCGCAATCCACGGTGCTTGCGCATACTGTTTGGACTGAAGCTGACGCTTGCAGTCATGTACGGTGCCTGGAACAGGACTTTGATATGTTTTTCAAGGACATGGCTCGGTAGATTGCCGACGAAGAGGGTCGGTGCTACGAGAAACGGATGCGGAGGGCCAGCAGTAGGTGAGTTGATGTCCATGTCGACGCAGACGGTAAGAGTCATTGACGGAAAGCGACAATTACAAAGCTTAAGTGCTAGCTTAAGCAGCTAAGCTCTGATAGAACAGCTCACACGTAAAAATATTCACTGTCAGGTTCCAACAGCCACTCTGTTACTGTATTTCACTATTAGATTCAAGCTCTGTGTTCCAAACGCCTCTCATCCTCATTTTGCGTTGAGTAAGCAAGAAGACAAAGAACCTGCGGGACGGCGGCCCCCGGATCAATTCGGACCACTCGCTTATGTCCGGTCGGAGTTTCAATTGTGATCACCGGGAGTTGCCGATTTCTTCGCTGCGGCGTATCATTTGAAGCACAGGATTAGACAACTCGCCGCGGTGATTAGGCTGAGCTACAACAACTGCTCATGTTCTGCTCAAGTTTCGGTGGTGGATCTGTTCGCTCAATTCACTTGGTTCGATTCGGACGTTCCTCCGCCCGATGGTGCAGGAGCAATAAGGTAACTTCGAAGAGCTTCGAGGTAAGGACCAGCTGACAAAGAATCTGACATCAGCAAAACCTCTTTTTTGCTGTAGTTGAGTGTAGTTGTTGTAGTGGCCTGTAGTTGCCGGTAGTTTTGGCTCAATTACATAGTACTACATAGTTCTACGTAGTTTGAGGGGTTTCTATGTAGTTCAGGCGGTTCTATGTAGTTCTATGTAGTTTGGGGGGGGTTCTATGTAGTTTGTGTAGTTCAACAGGGTATTATATGGTGCAGATGAATCTCTGATCAGCGACTGACTGCCCACTCTTCAACACACATCATGAAGGTCTGATTGTCTGGGAAATTGCAGAAAGTCTGGTTTCAAGTTGTTCTGGTCTTAAATATTGTTTTGTGTTTTATGCGTCAACTAAGCCGTTTGGTGAAAAGTGGTAGAGACGACTTTTGTAGCTCTCTTCAAGCTCTATAACTTTAGTTTCGGTCTATTTTTAGCATCAACAAATATTTCACATACCTTGGAACAACCTTGGAATTTTTCTCCAGGTAAAGAATCTTTCAGAGTGGATGGAGAATTCCTCCAAGCAGTTACAGTAGACAGTGTGAATGGCGACGGGTTGGGGCGGAGAGAAGAGTAACCTGGCCTGGAGACAGGAGGGTACCTATATAGCAGAAGTGTTCTCCTTGACCTATGCAGTCTCTTAATTCAATTAGTTAGTGCACAACATTGTACATTTTGGCCAAACTCCAGAGGTCGCGCATTCGATCCTCTCAGAAAGCAACTTAGCTCAATTAAATTAAAAATACCTTACAATGGTTAGATAGTCTTAGCCTCTCAATACGAAACTCGATGTTGTTAACAATGTACCGTAGTAGTATTAGCAATAGAGTGTTGGGTGGTAAAGACTTTTGTGAGCTCCAGGACCCCAACTACGTAGAAACCCCCCAACTACATAGAACTACGTAGAAACCCCCTCAACTACATAGAACTATGTACAGGGTACCCTTTCTACAGAACTACAGTAACTACAGAGTCTACGTAGTACTACGTAGCAGACCCCGGTTTTGCTGATGGAGTCGTACCTAGGTGATCTGGACCTCCATCCTTCCGTCGACTGCGCAGTGGTGGAAGGAAAAAGAACTGGCAGCATGTGGGCCCCGGACAAGTACTGCTCGGATCATAATTCCGGAACGCTGCCACGGTGTTTTCGGTCCTCGACCTCCATCTATCTTCGCCGACTGCGCGGTGGTTGAAAAAACATGAACTGTCAGCATGCTTCAGACCTGCCTCAGACAAGAGCTACTCGGATCACAATTCCAGAGGGATATCACAGTGACCTCTCCATTTGAGGTGTTCTTCCGCGAAATGAATGGAGGTCAAGGCCAAAATGTGTATGTGGTGGTTGAAACAAGGTTGAAAACACACGACATGCTTCAGACCTGGGTCCCGGGCAAGAACTACCTGGATCGTGATTCTGGCTTCCATGGTGCTCTTAACCTCCATACACCTTTCGCCGATGAACACCTCGAATGGAGAGGCTAAAATGCGTGGTGGTGGAAAAAAAAAAAACTTACGGCAGGGTCCGGATCTCCCCGACAATTAGTCGGATCATGATCATCATTTCGTTTCCCGCCACCGTGATCTCGATTTCCATCCACATCCGTCCCGCATTACTGGCTTGTGCCGCCCTGGGCCACCTCCGTGGATGGAGCTTCGGCTTAAATTAACTGCGAACCAACTAGAACTTGTGGACCGTTGTGGACGCCTGCTGGAAGTCGAATTATCGTCAGTAAGTAGTGCTCGGATCCGGACAAACTTGATTGTTGAAGCCGCTGTATCTCCACTGATGCAGTACTATGTACGTCCTCATCTCGCCTGGTACTATGTACAGTCTTGATTGCTGATTAGGTCTCTAGATCCGTAACTCCAGGCTGCACACCCTACATTTGAACGTAGATGCTAAATCTTTGCCTTAGAAAGACTTATACTAGTCTTGGAGCGGAGAGAGACTCAAGTCTTAGAGTCGGAGCCCGGGAGTGGGGGTCATAGATGCTTGTCTCTGGTTGGGGCCGACTGCACGTTGCATCTTGCTCAGGTCCTTCCCAAGACCTTCCTCTTCGTACAGAGGAACCCTCCCTCGTTTAACTTGTACAGCATTGGTCAAGCGTGGGGGACGAACTGGGGATCAGCATTCTCAAACCCCGGGGGCTTGCGCTCATGGTGGCGGCCATTCAACCCCCAGATAAATTCGGCTTCCGTTTGCTTGATATGTGTCTTGCTCCCGCGGAAATCTGGGAGAATCGAAGCTCTCGTACCTCTGAGGTTCGGTCTCACATTAACGGGTGTAATCATTCAGATCCGAGATGCAAGGGCCCGGCCTCAACCTTCCGGCTATTTTAGGTCAGAATTCAATTTCATTATCGTTCCCGCATATTCATCATCACAATCCTTGGATAGCAACAATTAAAAACGGTTGAATGGAACTCAGTGCGGCACTAACTCCCAGATAGTCACGATATGCTCCCGGCCTTCAATCGCACCTAGACAACTAACAATACCGATGCTCGGCATCGACATCACTTGCCTCCATTTTCCCCATCCCGATCGGTTTACATCTCTTGGCCAAAAGAGCCTTCTACAAACTTGGGCTTATCTGACCCCTCGTCAACGACTACACCCGATCTGTTCCCAACCGAAACACACTGATTTCTGTCATTATCAACCCAGCTGAATAACTTCGTATTACGGACCCAGCTGAATCAACCAGGCCTGAAGTAGAATGTAATGGCGATGGATAGGATAAAAGGCCCCACTCAATTTTGAATCCTACAGTTTCGTCCAATGTCGTACCCCACTCCTTCCCTCCACGGTCTGGTTACTACAGTAATCCAGCCTTTCCAACCATTCCTTAATTCCAGCAACATTATGCTTCATGCCGCCAGCACGGCGGACTCACTCCGCTCCCAGCCGTTTCTGCAGCAGGCTCTCCAACTTTTGCAACCTTTCCTTACCCTTTCCCTGCTCTTCTACATTCCCTTAGCCTACTGTGGCATCTACCTCGTCAACATGGTCATCGCTGAACTGATCATGTACTATCGTGTAGGTTGTGTTGAACTCTCCTTGGGCTACACCTGACAACGTTTTCAGTTACGTACAATTCCCACCGTTGGAACTGCCAACTTCTTCACCTATTTCATCGACACCTGGACCAGCATATGGAACACTCGCGATATGGTCGCCGAAGGATATCAAAAGGTGGGAGAGATATAAATTCGGGTCGCTTTTGTGCTGAATATTTGATCGCCATCAGTATTATGGAGGCGTCTACAAGTTTCCTCAAATTGGCGGTTGGATGATCATGGCCAGCGGCACAGACATGGTCGACGATATTCGACGAGCTCCAGACGACGAATTGTCGTTCAATGAAGCTCTTGAAGATGTGAGTTACCCTTCAACTCCCAGCAGGACTCTCAACGAAGATATTCCTGATTAGATTTTCCACACCGGAGGCACGATTGGGGACCATGTTTGTGTTTAGCGGTCACCACGACATGCGCATCTTGCTGAATCCCCGTCAGGTAGTGCATGATGCTTATCATCTGAATGTTCGTTTTTTCCCCCTCTCCTTTTTATTTCGCTTGGATTTTCTTGCCCCGACATCCCGCTCATAAATGCATGCATCCCACACAGTCCCTCATTTCTTTGACCCGGAACATCGAGGCATACATCGGGGATCTTCGCGATGAAATCGTCTCCTCATACAACACGAATATCCCTCTCACCAAAGGTACGTTCGATACACCGAAATTCTACTTGACACTGAGATTTTTTACAGAGTGGACGAAGGTCAATGTCACCAATGTTGGACGTTCACTCATAACCAGAGCGACCAGCCGCATTTTTGTCGGACTCCCGATTTGTGAGCCCCCTTCTTCCCGCTACTATCTGCTGCGACTCAACCTACATTCAGGCCAGGATCCGGAGTATGAAGCCAACTGTATCAATTTTATACTTGAGGTTGTACCTGCTGCGGTTATTTTGCAACTTTCCCCTCGTCTCCTGGCCCCGTAAGATGCCCTTTCATGCTCATTCCGACCGCGTGCATTAACTCGGAGTTCAGGGTTCTTATCAAGATGTTCGCTAATATCCCGAAAAGGGTGAGGGACGGTGTCAAAATGTTGCGCCCCATTATCGAAGAACGTCTCGCTCAAGCGGACGCGGGATTAGACAAAGAAGAGATGCCGGTTGGTGCTCCAGCTATTGAACGATCACCTTACTCACCACAATTCCAGAACGACATGATTTCGTGGTTGATCGCTGATGCTAAAGGCCCGCAACGAACTGTCGAAGACCTTACCTCCAGAATTCTTTTCCTCGGCTTTGGATCTATTCATTCTACGTCCGGGGTGGGCAACTTTTCCAACTTTCGTTGCTCTTTATTCACCTCCCACCAGGCATTCGGGTCGGCACTCTACCACCTCTGCGCGTATCCAGAGTATATTGGGCCACTTCGCCAGGAGATTGAGGACGTGCGGTTTTTCATTAGGAGTGCGGATGTTCTCTAATTTATTTTCAGGTCATTGAGCAAGAGGGGTGGACAAAGATCGGCATCTCCAAGATGTACAAGCTCGATAGCTTTTTAAAAGAAGCTTCGAGAATGGTCGGCCAATCAACCTGTAAGTTGCATGATCCGGACGCCCGCTCTTGTGCTCATTCACCCTCTAGATCACGTCACCCGGAAAGCGCTCAAAGATTTCACTTTTTCCAACGGTCTAGTCATACCTGCTGGGGCAAGCGTCTCTGTCGCCACCCACCACATGCACAACGACGAGGTCAGGCCCCTCGGACTCTCTGTGACTTTGTGGTTCTTATTGTAATTTTCAGAGGTTCTATCCGGAACCTGAAGTCTTCAAGGGCTTCAGATTCTACGATATGATGACCTTCAAAGACGGAAAGCCCTCGCACCAGATGCTAACCACGAGTGCCGACTATCTGAGCTTCGGGTACGGCAGACATGCCTGGTACGTCTCTTCCCACTTCCTCGCTTTGCGACATTGGACCCACTTCCCGTCAAGTCCCGGACGATTCTTCGCGGTCAACATGTTCAAGATCGTAATGGCGCATCTTCTCTTAAACTACGATATTCGCTTCGAGGAAGAGGGCCGCGCCCACCCCCCGGTCACCGCCATTGGAAACGCTATCTTCCGCTATTCTGATGTGCCCGTCATGGCTCGTGCTCGGCAAACTTAAATTGGGCTGCCATTACTGGATTGATATTCCACGCCATCCATCTCTTCCTCCGGCTTTTCCGTTATCTGATCGTATTTGTTACGTTCCAGCTGAGCTGGCTGGACACTGTTCCGTCATAGACCAACATTTCTTTCTTTCATCTCATCGTCCCATATTGTATTTATCGACTACTGTAGTTGTATAACAAACACATCGCTAGATCGATGGTATTTTCCGTTTGATACATGTGTTCCCTCCGAATCTTTTGCCCGGCTTTCGGAACACTGTGGACCATGGTTACGAGGTACGAGCTAGGTTTGATAGAGCGCCTGGAGACTGGACCATGGACGTTGAACGGTTGAACTGATGGAATCACGATGACTCGGAACTCTCCGGAGTGATGCCGCATCTTTTCCTTTCGTCATCAAATTTCATGAGTCATCGAGTCTCTCTCCGTCTAGTCTCGTTAACCAGATTTTATACCGGGACGAGAAGACAGTCGTTCTCGGTGACCTTACTCTCCGTCTTGCTTTTGCCTTGCTCCACCACGCCGATGAAGAACCCCACCTTTCCCAACACAAACTCTACGACGACATGTTAACTGGCCGACAATATCGTATTGACAGGTATTGACCTCGGAGGACCATCCGCATTTTTTGGGTTTCCGGACTGAATAGCGACCAGTGGATTCTGTCCCACTGAGCGGAGGCAAACGGCTGGCTGCATTCCGGCCCGAGCCTCGCGGATGACGATCCGTAGAGGGCGTGGCGGGTCAATGGACGATTCAAAAAGCACCGACCTCTCCGACGATTACGCAGAATCAGAACACGGAAAAAAGCTCGTCCAAAACGTAGTTAGGCATTCCTTTGTCTCTATGTGAACCCCTCACCTTGGCCTGTGTGATTGGGTCCTGGCCGTCTTATCTTTGGTTTCTTCGGTTTTACAAGTTTATCCAATATGAGGTAATTTCGAAGGGAAGCGTTAATCTTTGTTTATTAAGGGGCCCGAATGGTACGTCTTTCAGCCAGCTCATCCCCGTCACCCACTCCAGTATGAAACTCTGCCTCCTCGTCGTCAGTGCGGTGCTTGCAGCCCACGCAGTCGCGCAAAGAATCAATATTGGAGCTCCTGTGAACGGATCGTCTGTAAAAGCTGGATCCAAAATGACCGTTGAGGTCGATCTTCCCGTCTGCTAGCGTCTCTCGCGTCGCTGTGTTCCCATCTAACTGCGTGTTATACCGACAGGACACTTTAACGGGTACCCTTGAAGTCGCGATAGTCATCGCGTTCTTGAACTGTAACTCCTATCCCTGCCCGTCGCCCATGGACCGACTCGGCACCATTCTCTACAACGGGAGTTACCACCCCCAGTTCCACAACGTTTCAGGTTTCAAGCCGCCACATCAAAATTTCACAGTGAGAGTGCCCAGAGGCGCCTTTGGAAGGGCACAGCTCAGTGTCGTCCACTTTAGTTTGGTCGGGGTGAGCCATATTGATACTCTTCTGGACTGGGCTGATCATTGATTTATACGTAGGCTGGTCCATTCCCGTTTCTCGAAACCCAGAACGTTACTGTTTTGGTGAAATAGTTAAGGGAGATGTACCACCTACACGGAGAAACTCGTTGGTTAAGCCTGGAAAGTCTGAGAGAATTCCGGGAAGCCTTTCGAAACTCAGTCTCACACTTGAAGCTTGAAGCGGCGGTTAAGAGCCGAAATGAATTCATGTTCCAAAAAAAATCGATCGAGAAATTCTGTCGCCGTAATGTGCTGAATGATTGGGATTTATGGTACTGATTATGAACAGGGCCTTTATTGTTCAAAGGAGCATTCGGATTGCGTGGGATAATCATCACGGACCCAGGTATAAGAAGTGATTGAACCAACTGACTTCCTTTAAAGTTCACCGACATGAAATTCTTCATCTCGTCAAGGCGACTTTCATGGGCTTTACCTTTCCTCAAGGCATAGCCGTCAGCGCATCTCAATAAAAAAAGCAGTGTCGAAGATAACTGTAGTTTTCGGTCTGCGCCAGCCACATTATTCAGCTTCTCGTGAAGCAAGGCTTGATGCAGGGTGCTGTCCTTATTGGGCTGTTAAGCCGCTCCCGCTTATCCCGGCCCCACAGACACTCGGAATTTTTGTAAACCTCACCGTTGGTATGCCTACAAACAAATTGGCTCGACATAAGATTATTCTCGAATCCTTTTTGGTGGCGCTGAAGCTAACTCAACAAGCGACGGCTCTCGGAGTTCTTCGGTGACAGAAAGGAACGTTCCATGCTGCATTTTCGCACCGATGCTTCGGTCAGTTAATTTCCGTTTATCCGATTGGGCTCTGTTGGCAGTCAGGATTGACAATGAGAGTAGTATTTAAATCCATTTTCCGTTTTTTCGGCAGAGACGTCTACGTGCTGCGAGTGACCTTGAACTTCGACATGCCATGATGATGGAATCGAGAGCCGGACCCCTCGCTCTTTCCCCGTGTGGGTGGTCCAAGATCTCGAAGTTGATCGTGACACGATTGACTGAAAATACTTGGACAGAAAGGAGCGTCGATTCTATGTTCTGACTGCATCAAGACATGTTTCCCTTGTGGCGTTTCCTGTAGACTCCTGATGCTGGCTGGCAGGCCCAGGCCGTACTCACCGTAGCTGGGTGATATAATATGTATGCCCGGAGTTCAACTAGTACGTCTCCTCATTTCCCACCAGAATGTCACCCCTTCCCCGTGAACCTGAGTACGACCCATCCCTGCTTCTTCCTCCCGATATCGCAAGGGAATTGCAGGTGGCAAGCTTGGTGTGTGCGGGGACCACGGCAGTATGTAGACCCCACCCCCTTCTCCTCCGATTTTTTCCTAATCTCTCTCAGGTGTTTATTTGGGATATTTTGCAGCACTTTCCCGACAATTACCACCTGTTCTTCAAGCACAAAATCCAGATTCCTACGTTAGCTTATCTTGTTTCCACGTGAGTGTTCTTGGTGTGTTCCTGGTTTCGCTCGACGCTGACCGGAGGCCGCGCAGAATTGCGTCCTTCACCTATGTTCTCGGGTTCACTTTGGTTTCCAGTATGCCCTGGGTGTCCATTTCTATTCAACGTTCTGTCTGAATGACCACATAGCATATCCTCTGGGAAATTGTCGGCTCGCCGTCACCATTTTCGACAGTTTCTACCCGATCTTGTCTGGCGCCACGTCCCTTCTTTTCTTGTTCCGCGTGAGGGCAATATACGGCGGCGCCCCCCTAGTAACCTGGGTTTTCGGGCTTCTATGGCTCTGCGTAGTTGGATCAGCCATATTGATCCCTTTTGGCACGCACGCCACTAACATTGGGTCCTTGTGCGTTGTGGGAGGCCTTTCCGCCTATTCCGGCGTTCCTGGCACCGTCTTGACTGTGAACGACACGGCGGTCTTCTTCGCCATATCATACCGCCTCCTGTTGAACAGTAATACAGCAAACACAGGGGAGCGGATCCAGGGACTGTTCACCGCACGCGGCGGAAATCTGCAAACATTCTCGAGGGCGCTATTCCGGGATGGACAGACATATTACATGTGCGCCTTCCGGACGTTTCCAAGGCAGTAAAACTCACGCATTACCCAGGATCTCGGTCATCTCCAACATAGTGGCGATATCGATGGCCTATTCCACCAGCGTGAATCCCATCTACCGCAGCATGTTTTCGATCCCGAACGTTGCGATGACCAGTATCATGGCTTGTCGGGTGTATCGCAACGCGAAACTATACCACCGTCGCACCGCCCCAGTGTCCATCCCGTTGTCTAGCTCAGGTACGGGGAGATTTGTCGTCCCGCTGACCGACCACTCGTCCTCGCCTGCACACACGAAGAGATCATTCTCGAGCCCCCAGGATGGCCCACATACGATTGTTCCGAATTTTCACGAGGAGGTGTCGCATCTAACGCGCGCACACATACCCAGGCAGCAGGATATTCCTCAGAGGCATGATCCCGGGGAAGCACTGCAGATAAAACGGCTCCGGAGTTCGTCTTTACCTCGAGCACAAGGTTGAATACCATTGAATACTATGTATGCAGTACCATTTGTAATATCAGGACCTGAGACCTCCAAGAATTTACTCGGACGACAAAGGATCTGGATCATTTTTTTTTTTTGTCTTGACTGTAATATCGATGTTGAAAATGAACCGTGTGAAGGTAGGCGCCGGATAAGCGCCCGTCGGCCCGGTCGAGCCGATCATGTTGCCTATGTTTGGCAGCTGCTTTGGCTTGACCCAGACTCACTCAGACACTTCATGGCAGGCTTCCTCCCCTCGCTGGAAACGTTCGCAAAGGTAGCAAAATGTCTTCTTGAGATGGAAGAAACTCACAGTCGAGTCAGGGCACGTTGGCCACCGCGGCAACGCTGTCCACAGTCGGTAATTATATGGCGCATTGGCCCGAATTTCATGCGACGACTGACTGCGCTCTGAACAGGCGCTGGACTGCTGTATTATGGCCAGAACTATCTGATATATCCCTCCGCATTTCCACCGGGATCCCGGACAGGTGAGATCGCGCAGGGCACGATAGTGCGGAAAGCTTAATTATGCAGAAGACGTCCCGGTTCCCTCGACGTACGGTTTGCCCTACGAAGACCTGGAACTCAAGACGTCGGACGGAATAACGCTGAGGTGCTACTTGCTTCCCCAGAGCAAACAACTGTCAAAGACGCACACGGCCGCCACACCCGTGCCAGGCGAGGATGACACGACAGAGGATGAGGTGCGTGGCCAATGACGTTTCGCCGAGCAACTCTCAGCGTGTGCACAGTTCATTGTCAGTCGCCCTACCGTCGTGATGTTTCATGGCAATGGAGGGAATCACGGTCACCGCATCCCTTTGGCCAAAGTCTTCTACCTGAGAATGCGATGTAATGTCCTCATGGTTTCGTACCGAGGGTGCGTGAGCCGCGTTCCTAAAAGCGACTTGGTGTATTAATTACCATTCATAGCTACGGACTTTCCGACGGTTCCCCTTCAGAAAAGGGTGAGTCGTCGCTCCACAATTTCAACTATCTCTGAATCTCTACAGGGCTTCAAATCGACGCACAAACCGCTTTGGACTACCTTACTGCCGATCCCTTGTTCTCCCAGACACCCATAGTAAGCCTGCCCCCATCCCACTTTGGCGTAATAAACCCAATCTATAGGTATTATACGGACAGAGCATAGGCGGCGCTGTCGCAATTGATTTGGCAAGCAGAAATCCCGCAAAGGTTTCTCTTTCTCTTCTTCTTCCCTTTCCGTCGAGATTCACACGTCCAGATAACTGCCCTGGTACTAGAAAACACTTTCACCAGCATCCCAAACCTCGTTCCCCACGCGCTCCCTCTACTGGGACCTTTTACCTTTCTATGCCATCAAAAGTGGGACTCGGCATCCAAAATTCCATTTATCCCGGCAACGACACCTATTCTCATGCTGAGTGGTGTTGCAGACGAGTTAATACCCAAGGAGCACATGCGCGCTCTCTGGGAAATCGTCGCTCGACGCGGGGAAACCAAGACGCCTGGTGGTGTCGAATTCTCCAAAGGATTGGAGCGTGCAAAATATATGGAGTTCGAGCTCGGCGGCCACAGTCTGTTTCCTCTCGATACTGTGCAACTTGGATCTTCGCTGACGAGTCTCGCAGACGACACGTGTGTACAACCGGGATACTGGACCGCGGTCGCAGACTTTGTGGCAGCGTTGGGCGACGATACCTCCGAAAAAGCGGAGACAAAATTATGATTTTGCTTATGTTTTGCTTCGACCCTTATTTTCCACAGGATAGATGGATGGATGCATTTGTATTATACGAGTCTTTCACCAATCGACTTTTTCGTGCCTAACTCACCGCCCATCATATTCGCAGCGTGCGGAGTTGTTTACCGACGACAAAATCCTTCAACGTTCACCGGATCGAAGCGACGAATTAGAGAGCCTCAAGAGTCGTTTCAACTGCTGGGTCGACATTCTTCAAGATGTGCATCGCCTCGTCCCAGGAGACACTGAGATTAAACGGCAAGGAAGGGGCA
Organism: Mycena metata; assembly: GCA_029378385.1. Lineage (NCBI taxonomy): Eukaryota > Fungi > Basidiomycota > Agaricomycetes > Agaricales > Mycenaceae > Mycena > Mycena metata. The sequence goes on along the minus strand of JARKIB010000163.1, from coordinate 195,369 downwards.
TGTTTTCCCACCCAGACTCGTCTCTGGGGGGGATCAGGCCGTCTTCTCCACGTGAGTATTCACTCTCTTGCTCTACTCGACAGTTGGCCAAGTATTTACCGTGATGTATCGCGGCGTCGTCGCTCACGGCGGCATGAATAATTGTTCGGCTCCCCATCTCTGGTGTGCGAGCGATAAAGGTTGCTATCGCGCGCTTTATCGGGCGGACGAGGAGCGAGGTGGATGACGTCGGAGCTGCAGAATCACAGAAACGACGGTTGGACCAATGTTCATATCGACTCGCTGAGCAATGGCGTGCGTTGGTCGTTGAACCATTTCCTTGTAAGCACCTGCCTGAGAATATGAAGCCTGGCGCTAACGCTCATTCTCGAGGGGTAGAGGCTGCGCTGTGGGCTTCACAACGTAAGCAAAAACCCGCGTTTATGCTACAGCCTTGTCAACGGCGTTTGAATGTCAGTTTCACGGACGGCACCCTTGTTTTTTTCAAGGGGAAATCTTACATGGCTTGTGAAAAATTCCCATCTTAGGCGAACGCCAGTCAGGCCCGCTTCCCTAGTCCAGATCGACTTTCAACACATCTCAACTGATTGTGGCAATCACAGCATGCCGATTCGGGCCGCGGTTCCGAGCTATGACTTGGGTTGACTGCGGACACCACAACACTTCAAGTGTCGCCACGTATGTAATTTACGGAGGACGTGGGCCACGTCTCTGTCCTATATAACAGCGCTGCGATGTAGAACCAGCCAACAACTCTATCAAGGTTCAACATGCCGGCCAATCTCTCAATTCGCCGTTTTGTTGACCAGTTTTCTTCTTTGTCTAACAGCCTCGGGAAGAATGGGTACATGTACACTATCCCACTTCTCGGGCTCGATTCCGCAGGGAAAACCACGCTCCTTCATCGTTTAAAAACTGGTGGGTTTTGCGGCTTCGTAGATGCTTCCAATAATTCTAATTCTGTTTGCCAGGAGAACTGGTTACGACGGTTCCAACAGTCGGGGTCTTCCTCGAGGTCGCCGACGTTCGATTCCAGGGTACACGCCCTCTAATCAAAATGCCCTCCTGGGATGCCGGAGGCAACTGGAAACGATTGCCCCCTGCGTTTCTTGCCCACTATACGCAAGCTTACCAGTCTGATGCTCTCATCTGGTCCGTTTTCTTTTTCTTGACTCTGTCCCACCCATTCAGCGACTTTCAGGGCCGTAGACAGTTCGGACAGGGAGTGCATCCCAGACAGTGTAGAGGAATTCGGTCAGGCTCTTCGTCGACTCTCGGCTTCGAACCCGCATCGGAGCAACATACCTGTTTTGATGTATGGAATTCGTTGGCCCTTCATCACAATAACGCTAAAGACCTGTTAGACTAGCCACGAAACAGGACCTGCCCAATGCCATGCGAACGGACGAAATCCGAGAAATGTTCATACCTGTACCCCCCGGAATCAGCATCTTCGTCGTCGGCACTACGTTCAATCAGAGTCTCACCGAGGGCGCTCTCCCAGAGGCTTTCCGCTGGCTCATAGATTCAATCGAAAACGCTAAGGCGGGTCGAACACCGCCGCTATCGCCGACAGACGACCCTCGGTCGACTACAGCCCTCGAGATTGAGCTGGACTCGTGGCTCGAGCGAGCGGAGATCGGATCATCCGCTGCGCGACTCCTGCATCAGTTCGAAACCTTTAGCTTGCTCGAGTGGGATCACTACACCCGCATCCGCATCATATTCTCGCTGCTCACTGCTTTCGGTCGAATCAAAGGTTGGTTTAACGATTGCCTGCCATTCATAATGTATTAATTGGTGTATAGGTCGGGACATGATCCTGGAGGGCATGGAAAAATATGCGGCACGGTCTACGCACGAGAAACATGTCACGATGACATATTTCTGGATCCAAGTCGTCCATTTCGGTATCCGTAGTATGCCCCTCGCACCCGAATCCGACGGCGATTCAGTCTCAGTATCTTATCTCGAGTCAATGCTCGACGACGAGACCGAAACAATATTCGACACGGACTCGATAATCTCCGAGGCCCCCAGTGAATGGTCGTTGCTGGACGACGAGGCGGAGGTGGATATTGCGGATGAAGGCAGTGCCGTGGTGCAGGCCAACGAGGTCGCGGAACAGGATGAGTACAACGAAAACGGCGACGCCGCGTTCATCAAATTCCTCTTGTGTAATCCTTTCCTTGCGGACGACGATTTGTGGACCGAGTATTACTCACGAGAAGTCATGATGAGCTCCAAGGCGAAGGCCAGGATGGTGCTCCCTGATAAACAACGGCTGCCCAACCTCGTTGGTCGGGAGGAGATTTTATCATCGTTCAAAGGGAAAAGGTTGCTGTAGATTGTATGTGTTTTGCAGATACTAATAGCGTTTAAATGTATCTCGGTTTGGACAAGGTAAATTTGATTACCATCTTATTAGAATCGCGGTCGAGGTTTGAGCGCAAGTGGAGCGGGATGGTCCAAAAGGGGCCGTCAAGCGACTTGATTGATCCCAACAGCCTCATCGACGTCGATCACCGTCACCGCCACGCCTTGGCCACGACGTTCCCCTGTGCAGTGGCACTCACGACTCGGACGATATTCAACCAATATTTGCTTCAGTGCTTGAAGACTGGCCTTTGTACTGCTCGTATCTTCTCCAGCCGTCAAGCCAGAGGTCCAGGAACTCAGGGCCGGTCCTGAGGGCGCCGCAGGCGTCTTACTCAAGACCGCGCGACAGTAACTACGCCGATTCTGAACGGCGTCGACGCGACGTCGGCGCCATCCTGTCAGCGTGCACTCACCCCAGCCCCACTCCGAGGATCCCGCTTCAACCCGGTCCTGTTCACGATATCATCTTTCGAACTACAATTAAATCGCGGATTCCACTCAGGAGCTTGCTCGTATGGACTTGGCATCGAAACATCAACACCCAATATTTTGGTCCAAACGTTTGTTCCTGTTCGTGTCGACGTCGAGATATCCAAGTGATATCCATCGCACAACTGCCCACCACTATCCTGGGCAAAAAGCCAGGTGACACGACCCGACGGACATAATCTCCGTCTCCTGCCTCACGCCTCTTCGTTCTCATCCTTCACGCTTCTTCGTTCTCCTCCCCGCCAGCCGGGCCCTTTTTCGCCCACCTCTGTCCACTCTTTCCGTTCTTTGTATACGCTCGCTTTGATTTCGTTCATCATGCCTCCCAAACGCTCTTCTGGCCTCGACTTCTCCGATGGCACGTCCGCACTCAGGGAGAATGCCCCTGATGTCTCAGGCCCTGCCTATGTCGACCAACGCAACAAGGCAGAGCGCGCCCGCTTACAGGCCCTCCAATCCACCGCACCGAAAGGCCGGCTTCGACATGATCCCACACGACCCAGGAAACTCGGCGAGAAAATCGCAATTTGGATGATTAATGAAGGAAGGCAGCGAGTCTTTTTCGCCGTCTTCATCCTCCTCCACCTGCTTGTCGCCATCTTAGGCTTCGTTCATTATGGTCTAAAGGACAATCTGAATCAAGCACGAGCGACGTTTGGGATCACCTTTAGTGTGTACCTCACTTCTGAATATCCAACTTTGGCTAAGCTTGGTTCTAGCTATCGCACGCGCAGCAGCTCTTGTCCTTCATGTCGACGTCATTTTCATCCTCCTTCCCGTCTGCCGGAACTTCATCTCGCTCGCCCGCCGCACCGCCCTCGGCGATGTGATTCCATTCGAGAAAAATATAACGTTGCACAAAGCTACCGGCTGGTCCATCGTCGTTGGGAGCGTCGTCCACACCCTTGCCCACATAGTCAACCTTTATCGTCTCACGATGTCCGACACGAGTGCACGCACGACTGGGCAACGTGTCGCCTTCTTCCTCTCCGCCAACTTCACCATCGGGCCACTCATCACTGGATGGCTCATGTGGATCTGCCTTGGCACGATGGTCTACTTCGCGGCAGAAAAGCGCCGCAGCGGAAAGAATGGCGGGTTTGAACGCTTTTTCCTTAGCCACCATCTGTTCCTTTTATTTTTTATTCTATGGCAACTGCATGGCATGTTCTGCATGATCAAGCCCGACCGCCCGCCCTACTGCTCCTACAACTCGATCGGGGTGTTCTGGGTGAGTAGTATGTATATGTCAGCTCGATCTCATGCTCACCGGGCTAAATAGCGTTACTGGATTGTTGGCGGTCTTATCTGGATTTGTGAGCGTGTCTTGCGCGAGGTTCGCTCGCGGCACATCACCTACATCTCCAAGGTCATCCAACATCCCTCGGATGTCATGGAGCTGCAGATTAAGAAGGAAAAGACAAGCGCCAGAGCCGGCCAGTACATCTTCATCAATTGCCCCGAGATCTCGTACTTTCAGTGGCACCCCTTCACGCTCACCAGGTGCGTCTTTGAGCGACATACTTTCTCCCCCCCGCTGACGATTGGATTCCAGCGCCCCAGAGGAAGACTATATATCGGTTCACATTAGAGTTGTGGGAGATTTCACCAAGGCGCTCTCACGGGCGGTTGGATGCGATTTCGAGTCGGCGCGCACAAAAGGCGCCGCCCCGAACTCTGATGGGAAAGTCGTCAACTCGGTCACCAATCCGTCCATCAATCGTGTGTTGCCCCGCATTATGATCGACGGTCCGTTTGGCACATCGAGCGAGGACTTTTTGAACTACGAGACTGTTATGTTGGTCGGCGCTGGGATCGGTGTTACTCCATTCGCATCGTATGTTTCAGTGCGGATTTCTTGGAATTGATATTGACGCGATTGGACAGGATCCTCAAATCCATTTGGTACCGCATGAACAACTTCAGTCAGGCCGGGCGAACACGTCTCTCGAAGGTCGGTCGGCGTGCCCTTGTTTTTTCCCACCGTTCCTTGTCTCATGTCTTTCGAGGTTTACTTCACTTGGGTTATCCGCGATTTCAGTGCGTGTTTCAAGTCATTCCTTCTGGTTTATGCTAACACACGCTCCCTCTAGACACGGCGGAGTGGTTCCACTCTCTCCTCCACGCACTGGAGGAACAAGACTCCCAGAACCGAATCGAAATCAACATCTATCTCACTGGCGGTATTAAAGAGGACGACATTAACAACATCGTTGTATGTACCCACTTATGGTTCTTCATTGGGATTCCGTCTGAGCCCGCTGCCCAGGTCCAAGATGTTGGTTCGGAGAAGGACGCCATTACCACTCTCCGCGCACCGACGCACTATGGCCGGCCCAATTGGGATCGAATCTACACGTCACTCGGGCAGAAGCATCCCGATTCTGAGATCGGCGTGGTGCGTCCTCCTCTCTATCCACGCTCCATCCCTTCGCTCACCGTGGTTTGAATCTAGTTCTACTGCGGCCCGCCCCAGCTAGCAGGCACCCTCCGCTATATGTCCAATAAGCACTCCGATCCTCGGGGCGCGCGATTCTTCTTCGGGAAGGGTGAGACTTCTGTTCGAGGATCTTGTCATCGACGACATACTGATGGATTTGCAGAGAATTTTTAGGTTACTTTATTTATACCACGGACCAAATTCACGAACAATCTATTTTACGGAATGATAATCTCTTTCACATTTCGACGGTCAGTTCACACCGAAGACTCTCGCTGCAGCCAAAGGACCGAGGTGCGCTAGTGGGGTATTTCAATTGCATCTTCTCCCACGATAATTTAAACCTCCGTGATCGTCGTGGCCCCGTCTCGCATAATGAAACTGTTTCGGTGTGGAGCGGTCATATTCCCCCATCCTCCTCGCCCCATTCACAGCTGACCCTGGTTTCAATTAATTTTTAGCTCTGGAGCTGCGAGCCTCGAGGCAGTCGGGCCGGGCCGCGGTGGAGCCAGCCTTGAATTCCAGTGGAGCCCACTGGATTCGGGAAACGGTAGACCTAGGTCTCATCTCTGGCTTTGTCCGTCTGGGGATACTACAAGCCGAGTATCAGTACCTGAATGTGGGCTAAGCTTAGGTTGGAACGGAGGGGCCGGGAGGGCCTCATGTCTTTGCATTGCATGTTTTCGTTCCATTATATGTGGCATGATGTAACGCACGCCGCGGCGAGCGAAGGTATAAATGTGGCAAGAAGGCAGTCTTCTCCCAAGTCCCACCTACAATGAAGCTCCTCTGCTCCCTCGTCTTCAGCACTTTACTCGCCGCCACTGCATTCGCACAAAACATCGCAATTGGGTCCCCGGCCGACGGCTCGACTGTGCAGGCTGGATCGAATATCAGCGTGGAAGTAGATCGGCCGGTGAGCATTGGATTTAATAGTTGACGTTGCTCTCGAACTCATATGGATGCATAGGATACGCTCACAGGCTCCATAGAGGTCGCCGTAGTCATTGCGTTTTTGTCCTGCAACGGGCGCCCAGCGTGTCCAGTTGCCTCTGAGGTCCTCGGATCCATCCTTTACAACGGGCCTTTCAACCCGCAATTCGTCACTGGTGTCTCGAGGCCTCCTCACCAAAACTTCACTGTCACGGTCCCCTCGACGGTGTCCAGTGGTCCCGCGCAGCTCGCCGTTTCGCACTTCAGTTTGGTCGGGGTGAGTGCGACGCCGCTTCTTCTAAACCCGCCCTTCCATGCTCACCGTGACGCGTTCTATTTGCAGGCGGGTCCGTTCACATTCCTGGAAACCCTCAATATAACCTTGAACGTGGCTTAAATTGGAGCCCGTCGCCGGAGTATTGCAGACATTGGACAGACTCTACTACGAAATCCAGTCGGACGTTCGAATTCACGCTCATGTTGTACACTAGAGTTTACGTGTAATAATTTTTCCCAAAAGAAAAACCTGCTAAACGGTCGGTAGAAGTATTTGGACGCGTCGTTCTTCGAATTCCAACTTTTGCCGTGGCCTTCGCCGGCCCGAAGGCCGAAGTGAAGCGACTGGTGATTGATCGTCACATCTCTTGCTTCAAGCTCCTGCCATGCCTGGCTGCCCCACCAACTGGACTTGCCGAAAAATGCTTCGAGACCTTGGCTGAGCTGAAGCCGTCGGTTGCGTGGGCTAAGTTTAGCTGAGCAACGGAGGCCCTTCCATTGGCAGTGGTTGTTCCACTTTCCGCGGCTGTGGGTGATGGAATAGACTTGGAATAGAGTGAGCGAAGGTTTGACAAATACGGCTGAAGGGCATTGAAGCAGAGGTAGCTGCAGCGGGAAGTCGGACATTCATCTTTTCTCAACGAAGGGCATTTTCGTTCTTGTCCCACCCACATCCTAAAATGAAGTTCTTCAGCTCCCTCGTCTTCAGCACTGCCCGATGTTTCTTGGTTGTTATTTTCGGTGCGAACAGCATTTTTGTCGCAGCCAAAAGAAATATCACATCTTCATCAGGGTCCGATGTGACGATGCTTCCACTTTTGAAACTACAGCTAAGTATTCCGGCCAACTGGACGACCGCATGCTTCATTTGATGATACGGACTCAATTTTGGCCTGAAATCTGGCGCCGCTCTAATATCCTTGATGGAAACGAACGGACTGAAAGCGACTATGCAGAAGGCGGGTATCTGTTGCAAGGATCTATCACGGTAACTTATCTTACAGTCCAGATACCATCCGACCCCGCATTTCGAAATCTGCGGGGATGAAACGAGCGCTCATTCCTTCGGCGCGCCAATTTGGGTACACAAAGGGGTCAGTCAGAAGATATCAGATTCTGAACCTGCGGATACTGCCTCCGAATGCCTCTGGCTCCCAGAAGGCCACGCCAGCGGCCAGCGGCAGTGGTAATTTCGCGCCCGACGGCCAGAATAACAGATGCCGGACCCACCCCGCCCTACCACGGAGCGTCGGCCGCTGGGTCGAGGCCGCTGGAAAAATGTGGCAGTGCTGCTGTAGGTCCACTCGTCGACGTTTCACCGCTCGATCAAAGCTCCGATCCCAATCCTGCTGTTGTAGTTCCTGCAGAATCACCATCGCTGATATCCCACTGCCTCTTAGGAGCCCCTCGATCAAGACCTCAGTTGAACCATCCGGGGCGACAGATTCGTTGAAATGCCGCTGTTCTTCAGGCTTCTCTATAAACTCAGAGGGTACCTTCCTTACCCTTACCCTCGAAGAGATGGCCGACTACGAGACCCTCCTCAAAGAGCTCGAAACCGTTCTTTTACACACTACGGTGTCACACTACACCATCGGTAGGTGTGCTAGCACCGATTACACCCTAGACGCTGAACCCCGTTATAGTCAGCTCGTTATGCCTCTATGTCTATGACTTTTGTAATTGCGCTTTTCTACTGCATGGCTAAGCTCAGGCTCACTTGTCTCCACCACCAGTCTTGACCTTTCCGATGGAGGTAGGTAGTTCGAAACCAGAAACCCCTCCGCTTTTCAGCTCACCCGTCTTCCATGCAGGTCGAATATTTCTGGGTCGGTGGTCACCCAAGTCCAAAATCGGTACTTATCTAACATAATCCTCCCTTACGTAGAACTCCCCTTGGTCGCTCGTAAAAGCAATGTTCTTTTGGGTGGGCTAGTTCTCGCCTCGTCCGCAGCCTTCATCCAAATTCCAACGACCTTTCTGTTCAGAATCGGTACTTGACGTTTCCGACGACAGCCTATCTGGCCTTTTGTTAGTACTAATTCTGGCGGGCGCTCGACGGTCTAACTATATATCCTTCAGCGGAAATCAACCGTCTTCCCACAGCCGCTTTGTGCGTCTATGTGTTCCACTCGTTGCCTTCCCGCTAATTATAATGAGTAGATGTAAATATTCTGGTTTATCATCCTTTGTTCAGCGCACTTAATTTGTCGTTGCACAGGTTTTGCCCAGGAGACAACTGGACTTATCCTTTGTGAGCTGAGTTTTTCAATGTGGGGAAAGCGCCTTACTGACCTTTACCTACAGCGCTTGTTTGTATTAGTGGAGCACAAGGTCGGTCTGAACTCCTCGCCGAACCAAGTCGAAAAATCTGACGTGCCACAGTCGTCATGCAGATCCGTGTGCATGCCCTGTACGGCCAGAGTAAGCGCACATCGGAAGAAATTATGCTCTGTTGCATATTGAGGAAGCAATAGATCGGACCCTCAAAATAATCGTCTCTTGCCTCTTCTTCATCGCGGTGGCCAGCGAGCTAGGTATTGCTATCGCCAAGCTGGTAACCGACGGCAGTAGGCGATTTATATTATCATAAACTGTCGTGTATTGATACAGTGACCAAGGTTCTGTTCAACCGATCCCATTTCTGGTCGACCCGCTTTCGCTCTGCGTCGGACCGATCCCGAAATTCCTCATCGCGTACCCGTAAGGCCTCTTATTATTGTGACGCAGAAATAGTAGGGCTAATTCCTCAGTGTGCCGATGATGGCCTTCGACACTATCCTCCTCATCTTGGTGGTCTACAAGGCGTATCTCATCCAACGAGAGGAAGCCTCCGATACCACCCACAAGACATGGACTAGCTCGAGGCTTGTTCGAGTTATGTTCCGCGACTCTGTGATCTATTTCACCTGGTGCGTTCTGCTTCCAAGTTGAAAGCGACTTCAACCAAACTGATCACATGGCCACGTTCGCTAGCACTTTCGGCGTCAACCTGTTCAACGTTCTCGTGTGGCTTCTCGCCCCGTACGACCTATTCACGGTTGGCACGTCGTGGGCGGCGACTGTGCCTGTAATGGCTGCGAGCCGAATTCTGTTCAACATGCGCCTCGAGTATCATGATCACAGTCCAGGGGTGACAAAGGACGGGGACTCGATTGGAACAGAGTTCCAAGTTGCGCGGCCGTTTGAAGGCAGTACTATGGGGTCTGTGTCCAGTGAGTCTCGTGCGCACACGAGTGTGTACTTGGTGTCTCATTCAAACAACTGTCTAGGTGACGCCGATGTAGAGAGCAGCGTCGATAACACTCTGCGAGTCGATGGACGAAAATGAGTGACTCTTGCAAAACAATGTGAGGTCTGGGGGAATAATTGAAGCGCTGTATATGATCATCTGGAGTTTACTTATTTATTCTTCAAATGCAACCATGGTTGAAACCCTTCGGCCGAAGGAGGCCGAATTCAATTTAGTGTTGCCGCCGGCTAGCCGGTCAATTTAAAAAAAAAAAAATGGATTTAGCACGGGAAGTCCATGAAGAGAAATTCTGAAAATATTTGAAAGCCTAGGTAGGTAGGGAGGTAGGTAGAATTACATGGCCGGTCCCGCTTAGGAACGCCGGCTAGAGTGGTTGACTTCTCATAAGAGTACAGTCGAATTGCTCATATGGAATACCATCGGGACAGGTCCCAAGGCTATTCCATACCGCGGATATTTTTTCTTAAGTTTCCGCGGGGTGCCAGGGATATCGGCATGGGATATTTAATTCAGGGATCCACATTTCCAGTTCCCATAAGAGTATTTCAAGGCCTCTGGGCATCCCTGGTACCTCTTCCTAGATCTGTAGCATATGCAAACATCCATACCTGTTTTTTGTGGCTCGCGAGTCTCACCCCGTGAGAATTGAGATATTTCAGCCTATCCCTAACCCTCTCCATCGACCTTACCATGACCCAGACCCAAATTCATTCATTATAGTTTCGACTTTATTTATCAAGCCGAATTTCATATGTCATGGCCGAATAATGCCGGGCGTGATGGCTATTCGTCTTCCAGACCTGGTATATGGTACCAGGAATTTTGCAAGTATTTTGAATACATGGTGAATAAAATAAAAGCTGAGTGTGCCGTCCCTGTGCCGTTTCGGCGCAATCACCAAACATGATATAGAACGAGGTTACGAGTGTCGTTGTCTGTCAAGAGAGACTAGGCGTCGCGTAACTAACGTGACATGCAGCCTAATCGAGCGAGGCGCCTGGATGAGTGTAGCTGAAAGCATTTATTCAGCTTTGCTCTGTTATATTCTGGAGAGGGCCCCCCCTCTCCAGACTAGAATAAATTCGAGAGGAAACCAACGTTAAAGTGAGATCCAAGTTCGATGGGGTCCTGACAGCTGCCGGAAATGCCAAAAAATGCAAAAGAAAAATATCTACTCTTATGGGAAGTCAACCAGTGGTCAAAACACCGGTAGGTATACTGTGAACCTCAACTGTTATGCGCCGCTGCTCCTTCAATATCCAATCGGCTTTATAAATGTCTCCAATCAGCTTGTAAACGACTCACATCAAATATCATCACGATACCTTGGCCGGCCGCTTAGGAGTAAGGGAAGTCCCTTCGGCTTTCAGGGTACTCTATATACCCAAATATTTCCAGAATTTTCCGTGAAGTATTCGTGGTGCCGCGTCGATTTCAAAAAAAAATCGACCGGCTAGCCGGCGGCAACACTACAGATTCTCAATCATGTTCTCAATTGGCTGGAATTCTTTTGCATAACACGGTGAAAACCAGTTCCTCTTCGACTGGCATTTTGCGATCGACTGTGATGAACAACTACTTTTGCCCACGGTACAATAATGCATTCTGAATCTCCGTTTTAAAAATTTCCTGCGCAATGTATCACCGACTGCTTACCGGGCCGAACCAGTTAGTGGGCCACTTGGGTAATATTGGCATTTAGAAATATGTTATTTGGGGAGTTGTTGAGTGTTGTGCATCAAGTTTTGAGTTCGAGTGATCCGTGGATCATAAGCTGTGACCCGTTTGTTCCCGAGAATTAATCAATTCTTATCTCCGAACGGCACCCACGCTCTTCTTTTCCTCTTTCCGCGACCAATTCTCCACCGATTGACGAGTTCGAGGGCTCATTTCGTTCCCACCATTGTGTATGTTCCCGTAAATGACCAGCCTGTTGCAAAATAACCATTAAATCACCCGTTAAACCGTTTAAGAACAGCCAAACCTGTTCCTAGGTGGCGAAGTAGGGAACACTCTGTAGGGAACCACCCGAAATGGTCCCGGCCCTTGATTTTTTGTACCTTGGGGGCATATATTGTAATTTTCTCCCAGCTCCCCGGGCTCTCCATTATTTTACGGGTATTTCCGATTTTGCTTTAAAATTTTCCTCCGCAATTATTATTATTGCTGTTGCACTGCTGTTTAACTCCGTTTCAGGTGTGTCCAAGCTGTTTTTCTTATAGCACTCTTGACACCACTTTCAATTTGAACCAACTGCCAAGCCGCGGCACTCTGGCGGCAATCATGATCTGCAACGTCTTCAGTCAACTGCTGTCAACAGCAAATGGACTCTGCTCCGTCGCTCATGGCGGCGAATATGCGCGATCGGCCAATCAAGTCGGTACGAGCATTCTGGTTGACTTTCAACTCCCTCTGACCCCCGCAGCCAGGTTCCTCAGCCCGCCACACACCGTCTATCCGATGCAGAGTTCTTTGCCGCCGATGAATTTGGCGCCGCAAAGCCCAATGTCCGCATTCTGCGCGACCACTTCTTCCGCGAGGGCCGCTTGACCGAGGAGCATGCATTGTACATTCTTGAGAACGCGACAAAGCTGCTCAGCTCGGAACCTAACATGGTCGAGGTCCAGGGCCCGGTCACGATCTGCGGTGACATTCATGGTCAATATGTGAGTTGGTGCAGTCGAATTCTTTACCCAGACCCTCATCGGACACAGTACGACCTAATGAAACTCTTTGACGTCGGCGGACCGCTCACAGACAACGCCTATCTCTTCCTGGGGGACTACGTCGATCGGGGGTGCTTTGGGATCGAGTGTCTGCTGTATCTCTACACCCTCAAGCTCTGGTTCCCACACAAGTTCACTCTGCTGCGCGGCAACCACGAGTGCCAGCACCTCACCGAGTACTTCACCTTCAAGCGCGAGTGTCTCCACAAGTACTCGCAGCGCGTGTATGACGCGTGCACCGCATCCTTCCGCGCGCTCCCCGTCGCCGCGCTCGTCGACGGGCGCTTCTTCTGCGTCCACGGCGGCCTCTCCCCCGAGCTCGTGCTGCTCTCCGACATCCGCGCGCTGAATCGATTCAATGAGCCCGGGTCGAAGGGCCTGCTGTGCGATCTGCTGTGGAGCGACCCCATCGCGGGCTTTGGGCACGAGGAGGAGCACGGGGTGCCGCCTGGGACGACGTTCCTGCACAACGCGACCCGCGGGTGCTCCTTCTTCTTCACCTACGCCGCCGCATGCCAGTTCCTCGAGCGCAATGGGCTCCTTGGAATCATCCGCGGACACGAAGCACAGGATGCCGGGTGGGTCTTTTTGACTCTCTCTACGTACATTCTTTGACGGCGCACGCCAGGTACACGATGCATCGCAAAACGCCGACGAAAAAGTTTCCGTCTGTGATTACGATCTTCTCTGCGCCCAACTACCTGGACGTGTACCACAACCGCGGCGCGATCCTCAAGTACGCGAACAAGAATATCACCATCCGCCAGTACAACGCGTCGCCGCATCCGTACTGGCTCCCGAATTTCCAGAATGCGTTCACGTGGAGCTTACCGTTTGTCGGTGCAAAGAGTGAGCCGCTTGTCTTTGTCACCCATGAGTTACCTAACTTACGCGCGCAGTCACGGAGATGCTCCTCGCGATCCTGTCGATCTGCTCCGACGACGAGCTCGAGGACTCAGACTCGGACTCGGAGAAGGGCGAGACGGACGCGGACGGCGACGCCAAGATGCGCACCGCGCGGACGCTGGGGCTGAGCACGCCCGAGGAGGTCGCGCGCCGGCGGCAGGAGATCAAGAGCAAGATTATTGCCGTCGGGCGGCTGCAGCGGGTGTTCCAGTTATTACGGTGCGTTTCCCCTCTCTGCCTTTTCCTACTTGAAGGATGACGATGCTGATTGGTGTGGGATTTAGGGAGGAGGCGGAGTCGGCGTCGGAGCTGGTGGATGCGGAGGCGGAGGAGGCGGGGGAGACGGGGCCGTCGGATGGGCTGGGGGTGCAAAGGCAGATACGACGGAGTATTCACAATTTCGAAGACGCGTGCGTACCTCTTTCTTTCTTTCGTTTTCTTCGGTCTACGTGGACCGCTGGCGTCGGCGATGCCATGCCCGCCTCTGGCGCGGGTAACTCCACGTCAGAGTGCGAGCCGGGCTCAGACTGGTGCTGCACACGACCAGTCGTCCCTTTCACCCTCCTCTCCTTTGCGTCCTCCGTCTGACTCACATTTCCCCCCAGGCGCCGCTCCGACCTCCTCAACGAGCGCATCCCCGTCATTCCCCCCTCTCCCTCCCCCTCCCCTGTTCCATCCCCCCTCGTCCCCTCCATGCGCATACCGGGGCGCGACCCCGCCGAGGGCCTCAACATGGAGTTCCTCATCAAGCAGACGCTCGACGACACGGGCGCGGGCGACGAGGTCGAGCGGCTCGCGGATAGAATTGCATTCCGTGGGGGGCGGGTGAGGCCGGGGGGGCTGAAGCGGCATGAGACTGTTTAGGCTGGCGCATCCCGGTGCGGCGAACGTGGTCCGGCGGGGCGTCCGCACGAGGGGGTTGGTCGATGGGTGGGGAGGACGCGCGCGGGCGAGGTGGTGGTTGGTGTGTTATGTATGTACAAGGGGAAACGCCCGCCTGACTTTTTTTGGATACTGACGGCGATGTACTGCTGCTACTGCTGCCCACTTACCCAGTTATGGTTATTGTCCCGGCGATCTAGTTAGTGTATATAGGTTTACGGGGTCAATTAATCGACTATACCCCCACTGTAGCTTTGCTTTTCTCTCTCCCTCGCTGTCGAATTCATTTTCATTTGTTTTTCATTTGGTTTTTGTGAGTCGATTTCCTGTTTGGGCGAGTACGTAACCGCGTAAAAGCGTTTTTGTTCCTGACCTGCACCACCACCAGCGCGAAACGCAGTAGGATTTCAGCCAAGACGCGTGGATAACACAGACACGATGGCCGATGTCGAGATGACTGTTCGTGTCCCTGCGCTGAATGGGAGCAACCTGGATTGATTGTGATATGGCTGGCGCACGCAGAAAGCCGACGCGGCGTCGGAATCGGACTGGGTGCGCGTAACAAGCGACGACGGGTACTCCTTCCTCGTGCGGCGCAAGGTCGCGAACGCCAGCGAGACCATGCGCGACATGCTCGATACCGCCGGTCAGCTCGTCTTAGATCGAGTTTTGCCACCCAGGCTCTAAACTGTATGTAGTGGGAAACTATCTCGAAGGCATCGAGCGGACGTGTCCCGTGCAGCAGCGGTTCGTCATATCCCTCCCTATCTCGTGTGGCCTGGATTAATGTTGATGAATGGTCGCGCATTACCAGGGGTATTATCGTCGAGAAACTGCTCGAATACATGAGCTTCAAGTCGTACTACGAGGGCCTCGGCGCCAAGGAGGACGTCCCCGTCCAGGAGTTCATGGATCGCATCCCGCCAGAGCTCGTCTTGGAGCTGTCAGTGTTATTTTGTTTGATTCTGTTTTCTTTCATCGTATTGTGACTGACGCGGAATGCAGATTGTTGGCGGCGGATTATCAGAACAGTGCGTCTCCTCTCTCTGGTTTGGTTATCTATGTGAGAAGCTGATCGGTCTGTTTCGCAGTGTAATATATCGACGCCTATTTTGTATTGTTATCCACGCACAAATGCTATGAGGCGACTTCGCCCTCTGCCCTTAGACTTTTGCGACGCGTTTTGGAATCGACTCTGCCTGGAGGCGCATCTACACACCGGACAGCATCCCGTTGAACTCTTTCGCAGTCGAGCACAGATTTTGGAGGTCATACCGCTTCCTTACTTTGTCACCCATATTCACCTGTCGGCGCGCGTCTGGTTCCGTCGTTTCAGGTTCAGGCGCGCGTCCGCTGAGAACTGATACGTATACGTATCTCTCAAGCTTAGGGTAAGTTGATAAGCTTGCGCGATTAATTTTACTGGAACAATTGTGGCGTACAGACTGTCACAGATTAGCGCTTGCATGCATGTGTCGCTGTAAACCAGCGGCCTCGCATCGGTTTTTCGCACACAGTGCTATCATATCAAGGTCGGTATGCACGGAGGTCAACCAGATGGTTTTGTCAGTGGTCGATGTTCAACGAAAGGACCACAAAGTCAGTTGCTTTTGGATAATTTGATACTTTTTGGATCGTTGATAATCGCCTATAGTGAGAGTGTTATTCCTGGGTTGATAATCGGGTATAGTGAGGGTATAATTCCTTGGAGTTCGTCCTATGGCTTCGTGGTTGATAGACGTGCCTCCAACATCAGAGACTAGCTCATTTAATTTTGTTGTTTTTATTGCCGTGTCTCGTCGGGTTTCCAGTATCATGGAAAGAAATGATGCGCCGGTCATATATGTGTGGACTTCTCTCCGCGTTCCCTGCAGAAAATTCAGGCGAGAGGCTAGGTCCAGGGTGTTCATTCGCATAGCCAGCTTGAGTCGGAAACGTATGTATATGTACATTGAATTAGTCTAGATAGGTATTTTGGATTAGAACGGATCTTTCCTGACGCATCCTTTCGTCCTTATCTCTCAGCTCTTGTTCACGATCCTCTCTACCATCATCTCCAGAGCCAGTAATCGCGGTCCTTGACCGCGCACTTCTTCCACCGTAACCTCGCGGTCCAACCGACCGTACGCGTCCTCCCGCGTGAAAGTCTCGATAC
The DNA here is from genome assembly GCA_029378385.1 of Mycena metata. Taxonomy (NCBI): domain Eukaryota; kingdom Fungi; phylum Basidiomycota; class Agaricomycetes; order Agaricales; family Mycenaceae; genus Mycena; species Mycena metata. Next base: position 178,930 of record JARKIB010000163.1, on the reverse strand, counting down.
CAGCCCCATTGACCTCAGTATTCCACCAGTGCGGCAGAACACCCGCGCGCGCGACGCGCTCCATCCACTCATTGAAATCCATCCCCTGCATCGCAGCACTCACGCGGGGCGCCATTGAATGCGCCCCGAGGCGCAGGAGGTGGTAGGCGGTGACCAGGTCCTTGTACACGCGCTTGGGGTCGGCCGCGGTGTACCCGAACATCTCGTCGAAGAAGTGGGCCTCGTTGGACATCGGCCGGGAGGAGCCGTCGAGGACGTTGAACATTTGCCCGAACGGGGACATTGGAGCGTTGGCGATCGCCGTGAGGCGCTTGCACTCTGCTTTGTGCGCCGCCCAGTCCTGTAAACGCCACATGAGATCCAAAGATAGCGGAGTATTTGCCTGGATCCCACGTTTCTTTGACATTCAGCGCCGCAATAAAAGCGTTGCTTGCAGCGTCCGCACTGGCTTTTGCCTGCAATGAGAGTGAGGGCGGCTCGAAATACTCAATATCGTAAAGCTCACCTTCGTTAGTACAGTCTGGGGCAGCACATTTGGCCATGAGTGGCAAGAGTGGTGGTGGAAGAAGAAAAGCCTCGTGTGAGACGATGGTAAATCGGCAATCACTGATACAATCAATTCAACCAGGTTCAATTTTCGGGAATTTTCAATAAAAGGAATGCGTATGATTCTGGTGCAGAATCGTAACCGGCCTGGATGGCGAGTTACGAGCCGCGGAAGTATGCAATTTATTTGAAGGGATATCGAGCAAAATTGACAGAGAAACAGAGAATGCGTCCTCACTACGTTTGAGAGTAACCCTGAACGCATTGTCTCTTTCTTCCTTCAACTTCATCTATTTTACCTCAAGATCGAAGAAATTTTCTCTTCCTACAGTTCTGTTGATTAACGTAGACTGGCGACGAGTGCAATGCATGCAAGAAAGTTCTCCGGTCGTACATTATATCGAGGTCGTCAGGCCGGTGTCAAATCAACAGTCCTTCGGTACTCGTTACACATATTCATACAGGTTTTACAGTGATGTCAAGTGAGCTGCGCCCTTTTACCAATAAAATCGAGGAGAAGGCGGGGATTGAGATTGAGCGATGGGTTTATACAGCACATAAAGTGCGCGACGCTGGTCCCTCGTGGTCCTGAAAACCGCATCCTCTTGCCCCGGCGCAATGTTGTCGCCGACGGCAGTGTACGCCGGCGCCGGTATGCTGACCACAAACGGTTGTTTCCTCCACCCTGGGTGGAGCAGCGTCTCGGTCGACGCCCGGCGCTCCTCTTCCATCCATCTAGTCTGAGCCTATATACTGTGAGACTGTGCGCAGGCGGACAGCCATTTGAATGCATACCGCTTTCCTGCGTCTAAGGTATGCGAGCCTTGACCGCAGGCTGAAGAAGATTCCAGCCATGACGCAGCATAGGAGTACTGCAACTGCAAGCCAGGGGATGAATTTGGGATCCACAGGCGCTTTGTGTGTAGACGATGGTGTCGAGGAGGAGGTCACGCTAAGGTCGTTCGTGCTGCTGGTCATGGTTTCTTCCCGAATCGAGATCTTGTATCTGAGGGGCGACATAGTGGGAGAGTGATGGTGAGTGTTTCAGTCCCTCGGACAATGCTTACACCTAAATATATTCCATAGAAATAGGGACCCAGACTTTTCCTTCCGCGGTGATGCAATGGCGGAAGTAAATGCTCCAATCGATCGCTGCATCATATAACATGATATGGCGCTTTTGAACTCCACAATTGTACACCTTCATCCTCGGATATACGGGCATTTTCCCATTTACCCTGTTCTCTTTCGCCGGTCGATGTTCGAACATGGATTTAACGCCGTAATATACCGGCGCAAGGTCCCGATTCAACTCATATATATTAGCGGCGATAGGCCTATATCTACATGCACATATATTTATCAGTGGTACGAAGCGAGTACAACGGCGACGCAGGAGAAAGACAGCAGACGGACGAACGGAGATATCAAGGTACTACAACCATTCCAAGAATAAACGGCAGGAACAAAAAAGTGAAGCACGATTCCAAGCAAGGCCGCGCGCTCGGCAGACAAGTAGAAACGGAAAATCAATCCGCCATGGGGTCGATAACTGTCGGAATGTTTAGTGACATGGTTAAACAGGACAAGGAAAAAGCGCACTGGGTGTATTCGGCCAATATTCGGCGCCATTCAGTCCCATCGCATCCCTCGGATTCCCTCCGCACCTTTAGAACCAAGTCGAGGCCCTCCGCGACGAACCCTTTGAGCTCCGATGCGACGGGATCCGGCGGAGGCCACGTAAATTCCTCGTATCCCCGTCGCTGGGGCCACCCATAGTCCTCATAGTCAGGGTCGTCCTCGCTGTCAAGCTCAGACTCCCGGTCCCGGTCGAGTAGAGTAATATGAACGGACTGCAACCGGTCTGCTCCGATGGGATTCCGCCTCCGGCGCAGGAATACGACCAAGGGATCGCAATCGGATCCTGCGTGTGTCGCGGTGATCGAGAGCTTCGTGAGCTGGGGGAGGACAGAGGGTGATGAGGCGATGCTTGTGAGGAGGAGGCCCATGTCTATGCAGACGAAGTACATGCTTTCGATCGACGGGAGTGCGGCGAGGAAATCGGCGAGCCGCTGCCCGGGCCCCTCAAACCCGTCTAGGAAACTCCCCTCAACACCCATGTCAACGGAGAGCGTGTGGAGGACGCAGGCAGAATGTGAGACGAAGTTGAGAATCCCGTCCGGCCAGAGGAAGTCCGCGACCTCGAGACTGCGGAGTTGGGGAAGTACGAGCCCGGACAGCACGCCGGTACTCTCGGGGCCTCCAAGGTTGAGAGATGAGAGGTGCTGGTGTATCACCGGTTTATTCGGCATCTGCGCGGGCCTAAGATCCTCCAACGTGCATTTTAAGCGCACAAGCGCAGGAAAGTTTGCAAAAAAGTTGAAGAAATCTTGGATGGTGACGGTCGGCTCGACTTGCAAGCTTGTCAGCACGTCAGAGCTCAAGTGGAGCGTGGACCCGGGGGAAAGAAGGTGCAATTCGCGCAAGGAGGGGGTATCTTCCAGAAGAGCACGCAGACGTGCTTCTGGAGCGCAAGGTCTGGTGAGGCATCGAAGAAGGGGAAAAGGCCGGTGGGGCGACTGGATGGTGCTGAACTGTGTGGGCGACAGGTATACTTCCAGGCGCCAAATTTGGGCTGAAAGGGAGGATATGAACGACAGAAGTGCCGGGGATACCTGTTTCTGGAACGAGGTAGACGAAAATGCATTCGCTGCTGTCAGCAACGACGATAGACCGTCTTTGGGGTCTTTATCGACTCCCAAAGAAAGTGTGTGCTCCTTCGCGCGGGACACCCAAAGTTGGAGCAGACAAAGCGCGCGTTCGGAGGACTTTCCACTGTGGAGGACGCCGGATGAGATGTATACTGAGCTCCATAGTTGACACGTGGTCAAAGCTATTTCTCGCCAGTCGCTGCAGATTTGTGCGAGGAGGAGCGGAGCCGCGCCGGGGGACGGTCGGACGCGACCATGCACAGGCAGACATTGAACGAAGATGAGGGAGACGATTTCGGGAGGGAGAGTAAGTACCGGGTATGCGACGAGGGAGAGGGATGGTGTGGTCTCTACCACACTGGCGTCGCGTCTGCCATTCCTTGAGCTTGGGACGCTACCGCATAGTAGAATTGAGGAGGATAGTATTCCGTCGGTGGCCATAGCTTGTTGCAACTGGACAAGGTGGAGAAGAGAAAAAGCGGCTACTGTATCTCCGCCGATAACCGACGAGTTGATACAGTTGCAAACAGCGACCGTACATTCTAAACGCTATGGTATGGATCTCTGAATGAGAGTGGGTTTTTCTTTCTTTTTTGACGTGGTAGCAAGCAAAAAACCGGAATCGGAAAATCCCGAAGGAAAATTTGATCTACATCGGAGACCGTTCCACAATTCCCAGAACACACATATTTGGGCAGTCTCGACACTTAAGTTTCCGGGAAGAAGTACGTCGCTGGAAAGGGTTCGTCAGAGTGTGGTGCATAGTGTTGGAATCAAATGAAAATGAATGTTGTCATGCTCTCCGTCAGATACTGGAGGAAAGGGACGAGTCAGTTCAAGTAAACACGAAGGCAATAAACTTACTATATCAAAACTGCTCTTAGAAGGCCCTGCACATGATTTTGTTGTCGTTTAAACACTCCAAGGAGACCGTTACGCCCTGGAGGTGTCTCAAACGCGCTTTGATCTCAGGCTTAACAGTGCGCTCGGGCAATGAGAGGAAAACGTCGCTGAAACAAATAAATGTCCCGTCAGAATGCGGATCTTCGCCCGCCATTCGAGTCTCCAGCATTTGTACCAGTGCTACATCCTCGAAAGCGAAGGATCCGCGGATCGTCAAGGATGATAACCTCGGGAGGTTGACGATCGCGTCGGAGCCAATCGAGAGGTATTGAAATAGACGGTTCGTGATCATGGTGGAATGCCCATCGACGGCCGAGAAACTGCCCAGATTTGGGGTGCACTCGAGGATTTGCAAGAGGCCCGAAATGCGAAGCAGACATTGCCGCAGGACCAGTGTCGTGAGATTGCACTGCGAACGATGGAGGAAGTCGATCAACTCTCCGGGCTCCAGCCGAAGCTGCTGGACGTCCAAAGAGGAGAGAGCAGGTGCGGTGAACCGACGGAAGATGTTGGGAACATTGGCCGCGGTGCCTCGGACGAAGTCGAGACTAGAGAAATTTATTTTCAAGGTCTTCAACCGGGGTGAAATAGGCGGCGGTCCGATGAAAGAAATGTTCGCTCGAAAATGTGACGATTCGATACAAGTCAAATCCGTCACGTTGGGGTATGGAAGGAGTTGGTGTCCATTAGGGTCACAGAGGGCCAGAGTTCGGATCTGAGTGCGATCGAAGTTGTAGGCGGCTTCGGCCAGCTGTCGGTGACTGCCGAGCCTGAGCGTGTGGAGGCGGGGAACGACCCAAAACTTGCTTGACACCATTGATGCTACAGGAATGTTTAAAATCTCCAAGCGCGAGAGGTTGCCTCGGAGAGGTTGGAGGGATGGAAGGGCGCCCGCCCAGTAAGGAACAAAGCATAGTTTGAACAAGCGGTGTGAGTGGAGGGCGAGGAGACCAATTGCGCGCTCTCCTCCGGAGGCATTTTGGAGCCGTCTGTATACGTCGATCTCTACAGAGAGCAACACCTCTCCAGATCGTTCCAGATAGAGTCCGAGCAAATTTGTGATGCCCCGTCGATAGAGTTGAAGTGAGAATTTGGACCAGAGGGGAGGATAACTACAGGCGATAATCCTCCACCGCGAACACACCCGCGAGAGGAGGAGACCCGGTCCACGACGAACGTCCGGAGTGCTGGGATCCATATTCCCGCGCAACTCGGCAGCAGACGCGCTCGTCGCCGCATCATGCTCGTACATGATTTGAATGGCCCTGAATATTTCGAGCAGTATGTCGTCCGGGGCGAGACGCACGACGGGAGACGTGGCGAAGGCCTCGAGGGTAATCGCGCGACCAATCTGAATGGTGCCGCGTTCATCGAGTAAAGTGTTCCGTCGCACCGTCAAGTCCGTTTGCAATTTGCTGAGCCTACTTCTGTCGAGCTCCCAGGTCTTCCGAATCGAGTCTGGAGCAGCAATGTCGGACCTAGCCGCAGATCCTGGGGCGGTATAGCCTGAAGAGTCCGATACCCCGGCATGGATAGTTGAGTGCAATTCATCGAAAATCGCCTGTACATTCATTAGGATCTGCTGCTCGCGAGTCCGAGCCCGAGCAGTCTGTAGCCTCCAGGTCCGGATGGCGTCATCAGAATTGAGGTGGCCCATAACGGTGGCCAACTCGTATTCTGTCGCGTTCAAATCCTTCCGAATGGTCTCGAGACTAATATCGATCTCGCCGACGCGACCATCGGCTTTGGCTTTGTGAATGCTGAGTAGCTCTTCATCGGATAAGCATTCGCTGCTGCTCGTATGAGACGGATTAAACGATGGACCCAAAAAATCCATGGCCGCCTGAGTCGGAGAGTTAGGCCAAATCGCGGGTGCAAACCTGGGCGTTGCATACCTGGACAGTACCGTCGTTTTGTCAAGGTGGTTCCTAACTGAGCGGCTAAGTGATAGGGTTTGGGATCAAACATGATACATGATGCCCTGATGCCCCTGTTTCTTCTCGTCCCGGGTTAGCAAACCATTCTACAACGGACGCCAGTGAGATTTCCCGCAGATGTCGGTTCGTTGATCATGTCCAACAAGTATACTTAAAGCCCTACCTCCACCGAGAACCGGAACCTCCCGGTTTCCTACATTTGAAGATCGCACAAACAGGCTATCTTTCGTGGAGTGCATATTACAGGAAAGCCTTCGGTCAGCCTTCCACATCACACAATTGTCCCGCCGAAGTCTGTAACTTTTGACGGGTGGAATCCAGTCGCTCCGCTCGGTATGCATTTTTTATGCAGCTAACGAGCCTGATGAGCGTATGCAGGCGTCCCCCATCGCTCCACTCAGGATGACATTTATCGGGGAATGTACATCCCAAAGGTTCCCTGATCCTTGCAAATGTTCGGTCTGTGTTCGCTTTCTCCTGCTCATGTCGTCTCTTACAACATATCATATTTACAGTGGAATGTCATTGGACGAGAGCATCTACAAAAACCCAACCAAATTCACCCCTGAGCGGTTTTTCCCCCCGCCTTTGGGGAACGGCGAGCCCTATTTTTCGTGCCTGTTTGGATGCGGGCGGAGGTTAGCATTGGATCTTTTTTGTGGCCCTGAAAAATGCTCCCTTATATCTGAACCTGACAGGAGATGTCCCGCTGTCCACTTTGTCGAGAGAAACCTCTGGATTGCAATTGCGTCGATCCTAGCGACGTGCACCATCTCGAATGCACTGGATGAACACGGAAAAGTGATTGTTCCCGAAACCTCAATGAGCGACGGCGTGGATAGGTGAGTAGGCGTTGCCATTGTCTGCATGCATAAGGGATTGATTTAACCCTCAACTCGTTCCAGCTACCCGAACGACCTTCGATGTGTGATCAAGCCGCGGTTTAAGGAAGTGGAAGTGTTACTCGAGGAAAGCATATTGCCACCGACCGCCTAGTCGACCACTGGCATCTGCAGACTGTGCATTTCTCCTGAGCCATTCGCCAAAAGGGATGATGAGGTTATTTGCCATAGTCTACTTGGGCCTCATGTACAACATTGTGAGATACGAGTTTTTTGTTGTTGTAGTGTATGTTTATAAGAGACTACATGCTATTATAGGCAAGCCGGCACAGGAAAAGGTGGGCTGTGTGTGCAGCAGTCACTTCTTGGCCTTTTACCTCAAACCGAGGTAGTTTGTGTAGTAGTATATGTAACATAAACTGAGGTAAACGTGCCAATCTCAGTTGTCTTGTGATTAGCCCAAAATCTCCGCACATTTAGAGTGAAGAGAAGGACATTGGCGTATCTGAAAACACATGCATGCCGTCAGCGATATGGGTTGGGGGCAAAGGAGAGACCTGCAATTTCCCCAATATGAACGTCCTGCATTCCAGGGTGAATATCACATAAGTCAACACGGATATTTATCAAAAGCACATACGGAATCTTCTCTAGGTTAGTTTGCGGGTACAAAAGAAACAGAACGAGATATATTATCGCGGTGACGCTCGTCACCGCGCCCGTCTCGACGGTGTTGAACATCAGTTTCACCATGAAGGTGTCGGTGCGGCGCTCCTCCGCGGGCAACTGTATGCGGTATTGATGGAACTGTGATGTAAAGTCGACGGGGATCAGAATTAAATGCGCCAGGCAAGGACAATGGGCGCACAATAATAATCAATGTGGTTGTTATGAAGACGTCGCAGACGGCAGCGATGATAAGCCAGGTCTAAAAACAGTCTGCATGAGCAGCGGAAGATCGAAACAGGATGGACAATTCACCTTGACGCCGACACCGATTTTCGTCACGTTGGTAAACGCCGTCGCATGAGCGAAGCGCACCACCACAATCAATATCGTCACACTCTGGATCATCGCTAGCTTAAGGTTCGTGCGAGTGAATGTAAATAAAAAGATGCGAATGTGCCACACACGGAGGCGCACCAGAACAATCACAGCCGTTATGACACACGCCCAGACGGTCTTGCGCATGAGAAGGTATATCCGCCTGCGAGAGTATGATTTTCCGCCTCAATAGGCAGATAGTGTCCTGACCATGCAAAAAGTATTTGCACCAAGGCTGCCGCTGGAGAGTGGAGAAATCAGATGCGATGATACAGGGCGGGGCGGGTGGGGTAAGGGGGAAAGAGAAAACTCACTGATACCAGTGAATATGGGCGTCGCGAGACACGACCACGGAAGTATCTCCAAGACGGTGGTGTTGCCCCACCCAAGAGCTAGGACCCAGTACGCATAATGGCTCGACACCCCGGTTTGAGTGAGCTCAAGAGGAAAGACCGTGTACACTGTCGAAAGAGTGGAAAAATGGTTGGCTTGTGCGAAAAGGAATGGAGGGACTCACCCAGTATCTTTATCCAACGCCGTTCATTTGGGAAGCGAACGTGAAATGTATCTAGCCAAGTGGAATTCAAGCAGAGTAAAATAAAAAAAACAGTCTGCTACGCACAAACCTGTACAGCGAGCGTCGCCAGCAACGCCCAGTTGGCCTGCGTACCGGCGAGCTGTGTTTTGCAAAATTAGACGTAGAAACGGGATTGATTTTTTGCTGCTAACTATAGGCGCAGTGCTGGAGTCAATCAATCAGACATGAGAATGCAAAGTATGGCGAGGTGTTGGTGCGTACAAGAGGAGGTATTCCGACATTGTCTGTGGGGAAGGAGGAAGTGCTCCCCGCGTTACGATATGTCAAGGGTTTAAGTACGACACCGTGCCAACGGCAGCGAAAACAGCGGCGGTGACTTCGTCGCTGACCGACCCTGAGCCTTGCCCTGAGCTGAAATTGCAAGACCTGAGTTTCTCGTAAGCAAATCCCAACCCCGATCAATACGGGGTTTCACACCATCCAACTTGGGCCCGATTTGACCCCAATTTGATCCCCAATTCAGTCCCAACTCCGTCCCCGACTTGAGTTTTTTTCTCTCGGGAAGCCGAATGGCAGGACCAAATTGAAAAATTGAACTTGGGGCATAAAGTTGGGGTCAAAGTTGCATGTCAGATCGTGGTCCGGAGCCCGATTTCACATCCAACTTCGATCCCGACCCAACTTCACCTCAAGTTGGACATCGTCCCTTTTAGACCCTTTTTACACCACTGAATTGAAAAGGGGAGAAAAACCGGGTGAAAAACGAAATGAATGGGAAAAGGGGATAAAAAAGGGAGCGAAAAACGGCGGAAGAAGGGCAACTGTGAACGACCCTATAGCGGCTAGGCTTAGTGCACCTCCTTGTAGGTTTGCGGCAACCGCAAGTGCTTTGCCGTCGGCGGACCACTGACTATCGGGGAACCACTAGCTATCGGGGAACGTGACTGTTTTTGTTTGTTTTTTTGATGGATGCTTTTTGTGCAGTCCGTAGTTGAGTGTGTAGATCTCCTCCTGCGTTTTTTTTATCTGACTTGGAGGTGGGCCTCGGTAGGTTCCGCATCAGCCTTTTGACAAATTGCGGCCTTTTTGGGCTTGGCAGCTTGAGCTCAAAGCTCAAAGCACCCAAAACCTGACACGAAAATTGCAAACCAAGACGGGAAGATCTTGGGATCTTCTTTACTCTCGCCCCTTTCTGCAATTATCGAGGACCTTCAGCGCGTCGATCTCTTGGCCGCCGTGGAAATTCCCCAGGCAAGAGGTACCCGCCGGTGAATGCCGAGACACCGGTTAACAGTGCCTGCCTTAATTCACTTTTAAAGTTGCAGGACATTTTAAAAACATGTTTACGAGGGTCGAAAAGAAATAGAGTTTGTTAGAGGTAACGAGGTCAGAATCCATGTGTCCCACGAAGCTCTGAGGCCAAAAATTCCACTTGGTATGACCTTAACTTGCTGCCTTTTCGAAGGTAACAATCATCATATTTGGGCGATGTTTGAATTCCAAAAATCCCGACAGACTCGGAGGTAAGAAATAGTGAAGAGATATCTGGAGACACAGTCGGGCGACGTAGACGTAATTATAGCTCATGAGTCTCGCGCGGCCTCGTCCCTCGGCCGACTTGCGAGCTCCAGAGAGTAGACAGTAGAGACTTACATCTTTATTAACCACGGGTGAAATAAATTCCTGTCCAATCCCGTTGAACGTTCAAAGCGAGTTGAGTTGAAAACTCGGCTGGACGGTCCGATCATTCCGGTGGCAAGCCGATTCAAATGCCGCACTCACCTGTAGCACCAACCTGCTGACGGAAGGGAATGAAAACTGAGCGCTGGCGCCAAGGTCACCTTGGCAGAGCCCGAGCTGCCAATTCTTCGTCGTCCAAAAAAACCATCGAAATGTAAGGAAGTCCGAAGTAGGTTCAACTTACAGTGTCGATACAACCTGAAGGATGGCATTGCAAACGGAAGTGAAACCCGTCAATAAACGGAAACGCGCGGTCATACAGGAGGCCGGGTTCCAGCCTGAGGTAACCAAAGGAAGTCTATTGGTCTTATTCCACTCAACAAGTTTTGCGCGTCTATGTAATATTGTATCTTCTTTACTGTCTGAGCGGAAGGTAAGAAAATTGAACGCAAAGACAAAGGATACAGCGTACCAAGCCGTAAACTTATTGCCGAGGAAGGAGTAGGTGTCTCCCGGCTCCATAACCTTCACACAATTCTTCTTGTGATGCGGCCAATCCAACTTCTGGCAGTCGCGTACGCTGGGGTCACAATACCGGGTCGCCTTGCATCGCCCGCACCTGCGCATGTCGGGATCCTGACGCCCGCAAAGGCCGCAACAGCCATTGGGCGTTCTCTCGAGGCCCTTGCGCTTGCGGTCAGTCTCAGCGACGAGCTTGTTGAGCGAAGGAATGGATGAAGCAAGGCGTTTCGCCAGGTGGCGTACGGTCATACCGTCTCCGTCGGCGATGTCGACACTCCCACCGTGTTCGAGGAACCACTTGAATGCCTGTGTGGAGCGCGCAACGACAGTTAGGTCCTTTGGAGTCCAAATTAGAATGATTTCGTGCGCTACAGTGCCTGTACGTTATAAGTCAGCCTTGGATGATCGCTATCGAAAGGGAAGGAACCAAGGACTCACCTCCGTAGCGATTCCTGTGGTTAACATCTCCACCGGCGTCATAGAGCAGTTGTGCGTACTCGAAGTCGAATGCCGGTTTCGTCGAGAACGCGTGGCTCAGCGCGCGCGTGCCAGAAAGGTCGCCTTTGTCCATCGGGACTTTCGCGGTCTCGATCAGGAAACGCGCGATGGCGAGGTGTTCACGGCCATACTCTGGGAAGATGATGCGCAGGAGTCCGAGGAGGTTATAGACGGGAACGAGCGTCGGCCCCCAGCAAAGGGCGTAGATCTCTTGCGCTGCGGCGGCCTCTGGGGTAAGCGGTACGGCAGCAGCGTCAGTGCTGGGTCCCGCGCGAGAACCGGCAGCCAGCAGCGCGTGGCGCGCGACGCGCTCCTCAAAGTCGGCCTTGACGGCTTCCAGATCACCCATTGCGAGGATATGGCCGTACTCGTCGAGGTCGCGACCAGGTTCCATGGAATTAGAGGTGAAGAAGCTACGCAATCGTTGAGATTCGGCGCCTTTAAGCGTCTCATTGGTCTCCATGAGCTCAGAAAGAGATCTACAAAAAATATTTGAGTGTGCAGGACAACTAATGAGAAGGACTCAATCAAACCTTCCTACTCCCTTCTGACCGTCGAGCATTCCTTGAAACTGCGCTTTCTGGGCAGAATTCATGACTGAAAGCTGAGTGGTAACCGTGAAAGGAAGAAGAAAGAACTTTTCTTGGCAGCGTGGGAGCATCAATGAACGTAAATCCTTGCACCGCCATCGGCTACGCCTTCTTCACCAATTCTTCACCGTCCTGCCGACGTCCGTTGACCTCGGTGCGTTTTCTACTGAGATTGTTTAATTTTTCCCTCATGCTGCCCATAGACCTTCTAGCTGCGCTCCTAAGCGCAGCGTACAGGCGACCGAAAGATCTCGGGTACTTAAACGGGCCAGAGAGCTAATCCGAGTCATGCAGTGAACCGGGATACTTTATACGTGTGGCTGTTATGGCGAAGGAATCACAAAGTCCTCGAGGGCGAAGTAGGTGTCTGGCCTCGATTCGATGGAGTCTGACTTCGCAACTTGACCTGCGCCTTCAATTTTCAAGCTGGGGGTATTCAATTTGCGTATCGCCAATTTTGCGGGGCAAGCTCTCAGATTGTTACAACCTTCACCTAAGTGCGTGCACTGACAAATTCTCTTCCTCGCCAAAGATTTATAACTCAAAATTATCACAGTAGCGCGCAACCTCCAAATTTATTTGTCGCCTGAAGGACCGCTTTCGAATACAGATGTGGTTGTAACTGTAAGTTCGAATGAAGGGTACCGCTAACGAGAGGGAATCGACCTTCACGGGTGGGAGGGGCTTCGCCGACGGTAAGCCAAAAGCGAACGCGTCGGCATAACCAGTGATTTCTTCCGCGGGCATATTGACGCCGAGTTTTCTTTCTAGTGCTGCTCGCGGTGGTCAGAATCAAGATAAATTGAAAGAGAGAATAGAGAACGCACCTCGGGATCTGCACCGCGGACACCCACGCCACACGCCTACCAACGAGCACCGGCAGGCCGCAGGATTGGAGGCAAAGGAGGCGCGACCATGTCCGGCTTTTCGAAGACCTGCGCGGCACGACGCTGATTCTTGAGCGTGTTGGTTGCGGTAACGTGGAAGAGCGCGTCCTCCGCACTGTGCGCGGCGTTGTCTGCCGCGGCGATGTGGGCAGCCGGAGGGGGCGCGATGGTCGGGCGGGGGACCTTGCCGAGGCTGAGTTGACGCTTTTCGCTCGGGCTCAGCTTGTAGCGTTTGGTCGGCTCGAAGAGGTCTCCCCGCTTCACTAGGTATTCGTTCTGAAGAGCGACGGATGGTTAGCCTTGAACGGAGCAAGAAAGAGATGAGGGACGTACGCTTTCCTTATACATTAAACGAATCCCCACCATCAGCAGAATGACGAAGATGGCGAGGATGAGGCCGCCCACCCACCCCGGAATGTTGGGTGGGGGTGGGGCGTCGAAGGGACTCGACGACGAGGTGGGCTGAGCGGACGATGCGCTGGTCGAGTCGCTCGAGGTGGCGGAAGCGTCGACGTCGCGGGCAATGAGCAGGTAGTTGATGGGAGACATTGTTGAGAAGGTAATTTGGATGGTGATTTCGGAGTGAAATCGATGGAGAGTTGCTGACTGGGTAGGGGGATTTTATACTTCAGAAGAGATAGGGGCTGAGACATTTTGCTTCCGCGGACATGTCTGAGACCGGAAGTATCTGAACTCGTCTGCCTCTGGACCGCTCCAGCCTTTTTCTGGAGTGGACTGGGCTGGTTGACTGGGAGACTTTGATTTTGGTCGGTGAATATTAGCAGATGAAAAGGATTCCTACTCATTTCTTTGCATAGCTGAATCTCTCGAGTCACTCAAAAAGAATTGAGGTCAATCTCATCTCACAATTACGGCACCATTGTCCTCTGCTCACGTCCTTCGGTAGATTCACCAGATAATTGGTTGAGGAACCAACCTCCAAGTTGGCATTAACGGCAATCACCGTGATCGAGGGATGGAGTACATTTTCCCTAACTCTCGTCCTTGCTCTGGTCGACGCTCACCTTTTTCTCTGGCGGTGGAATTTACGAGGAGTGCAACGGAAACGCCGGGGACAGCGAATCTTGGACAATATTTGATTGGATTTCCGCAGACTGCAAGTCCGATCCGCACCTTCCGAAGCCTGACTCGGAGGAGGATCCAACACCTTCAGCGGCCCCGTTGAACCCTGCACTACGTGTCCTAGAGCCTACGCGGTTACCTGCTCGGTCTCAAATTTGGTCCCTCTGCGGTGCGGATTGGCACAGCTCGGCACAGCTGATCAGCGCTGCACGTTGATTTGGCTTTTTGGGTTCGTTCTTTAAAGGATTTTCAGCATTGCCCGCGACAATCTTTCGACGCCATTCAAGTGGCACAGGTCTACCCTGCTTTCGCGCCGGCGGTCCCGTAGGCCGATGACTTGTGGCTTTGGCGCTTGTGCAACTCCAAGCATTCACGATTTTACTGACCCGAATTGACATCGATCAGGTGAAGTCCTGCGCTTGGCGGAAGCCCTGCTCAATTTTCCCTCGTCCAGACCCATTTCGGCGCGTCAAAGCGGTCATGCCTGTCGCTGTCGAATCCCGGACAAAGCGTGCGGCGGGTCTGAGGTCTGCATTCAAGGACTCGACTCCGAGGACGGAACACCAAGTCATGTGAAGTGCGGGAATGCGATCACTGTAACATCGGTAAACTGTTCAGATCCGTCATTCAAAGACAAGCTCTTGTCCGAAAAGTCGGACCGTGGAGACGGGTGATAAGTACGTGAATCGCAGCATCCGGTTCCATCGGCCGAGGAAGCCAAATCACTGGCGAGTCAGCGGGCTATCTAAAGTTCAAGAGCAAGTTTATTCCCAGGAATCAGGATTGACATTGACCAAAACTGCCAAATCATTTTTCAGCGGCCTTCAGCATGATAGTGTCAAGACTGGCGGTGTTCTAGGTTTCAGGTAGGCGCGTTTTATCACGACCTTCTTCCTATTACCACCCCGAAGCTCAACAGCAGTAATAGGGACTTACCAGCAGAGCATGTTGTACTGGGCAGGCGGGCATCATCGGTTTGTGAATCAAGTGCCGAGGCGTAGGCGAATGCGGCACTGCGAGGGCCGCAGTCCTCGTATGCCAATTTCCTCCAAATCTCGTGAATTTTGCATTTTCCGTGCAACAGTGCCAAGTTTCAAGAAGTCTGCATAATTGATTTAATTTATAGACGGTGAACGGTACGTATATATTCGCACTGGCTTTGCTCTTCGACATCCAGAATGTCCACCATCCCATCTTCGAGGCCACCAACCTCACAGTCCTCTCAGCGCAAGCGTATCTACCTCGCGTGCGTCAATTGCCGTCATCGCAAAGTGCGCGTAAGTTGCATCTCCTGCGACTCGAGACTTGCTTTCAACTTTATATCAGTGCATTACTACCGACGAAAACACCCCGTGCCAGAGATGCGTGAAGCACGGTCTCCTATGCGAATATGTACCTGTTTCCTTGGAGCGGGAGAAATCCCTCTTCGCCATCCCTCCCGGAGAAGGATCGACGTCAACTCCCCCTTCTACGATGCCGCCTTCGTGGAGTCAAGCCCCTCCTCTCCACAGCGCTTATGGACACGGTCATCACGCACCACCAAGGGCTCCGTACTTCAACCCTAGTCATGGGCAACCGGGTGCACCTCCTCATTTCAATTCAGGGCCGGGTTTCCTGCCAGGCCGCTCCCATTCTGTCCCACCGCCATTTCCTCATCCGCCATCCCCGAACTTCCCATACAACCATGGCACTACTCCCTTTCCGCAGAACACTCAGCCAGGCCACTATCCGATGGCCCAACCATCCCACCACCAGCCGATGGCCACACCTCCAGGCTTTCAACCCGACCCTCGGTATCCCACTTTCGGAGCTGCCCCTCCAACGTATCAAGCGCCACACAGGTAAGTATAGTTTCTCAACGCGCGGTACACATACTCAGTCTGTATATAGCCAATGTGTGTGTCCCCGAGCAGGGCCCTGTGTTTGCGGTTTAAGATCGCATTGATGCAGCTACCGAGGCGGCTTCGCAACCATAGACAGTTGTAGTTTCAAGTCATTTGACTTTGGACTTTCTATGCATGTGCGTGTTACGATCGCATTGATGCAGTTACCGGGGCGGTTTCGCCAACATAGACACCTTTAGTTTTAGGTCGTTTGACTTTGGACTTTGTATGCATGCGATAGATAGAGTGTTGATATACAACGACGAGAAAGCTACTTAATTATCGGGTTTGGCGGTGTTGAAACCATCGCGGTACCTCAAATATAGCTGAGAGAGAGTTCGATGAGCGAGCGTGTCAGGGATAGAATATTCGCTCGCCTGGTTGGAACTTGGACTTACCCGTTCCGGACTTAAACCCCCTATTTTGTGTAGCCGTCGTCACCGAATGGTGGCATCAATTGCGGCATTACGGCGTAAACGACTATAGCACTGCGGCTCTGCGGCACAGATCGATGCGGAGCCATGCGGTGCGGCACGGCATGTTCTTATGCATGCGGTAGACGAACAAATATATAGCTGGGAGAGAGATCGACCGACCAGCACGAGATCGTCTGATCCACTTTAACATCGGTCTCGGGGGTGAGTAATCCACGTTGTTCGGGGCAGAACGATGTTGAGCTTTAGGACATGGGCACCGTTTAGATATGGATACACCGGGGAACTCCCTCTAGTCGTTGTTTGAATTTTTGGCTATCCAGTTCAATCTCTGAACCGTGGGAACCTTTGTGGGCGGTTCGGTAATGTTCGGCTACTCAACGTTGCAACTCGGCCTTAGAGTTCTACAGAAACTCTATGAACATAGCAAGCATAGTTGGGGGTCCCTACCTGTTGGCCTTGCTCGAACCACATCGCGGAACCCGTTCGATTTGCGGTATAAGCAATTCAGGTTCTGCACGATCTTTTTATGCTACGAAATTTGTTTACTCAAGGACCCTCAGTTGCATGAATAATAAGGCTTGGTGATGGATTGCCCACGTGGGTTTTGGATGAACCCTAGAACCAACACCATTTCCACCGAAGAAGCTCATTTGAACCGGACCCGAGCCATTCGATGCGGACTGTGTTTTTTCTTTGTGAACAATTTGGAGTTGGGTTTTCAGGTTGAAACGAATTGTGTGAGACAGTGTGAGGCAGTTTCATTGGGTTTAAGTTGTCTCATGTCCCCTAAATTTGGTGCGCAACCAGGTTGAGAACAGAGCCTGTACCGGCTGGGTGGTGGATGGCCACATCTGCTCTGATTCAATCACCACAATGTGGAGTGTCGCGCAGAAGGAACCCGTTCGATTCGGGTTCGAGCCATGGTACGTAGACATGCAATTTTTCTTTGAGGCTTGCAAGTGAGATTCGACTCGAGCCCATCATCAATCAGTCACCTAAGGATCCTCGGTTGCAAGAAGAGTTAGGCTTGGTGGTGGAAAGTCCACATTGGTTGACTTTGTTTAAGAAAAGACACAAAAAGAGTTCAGCCAAAGATGTTCGTTCGAATCGCGCCCAAGCCATTCGTCGCGGCAGTGGGGGTGTTTCTTCTTCTTTGGGTTCCAAGTCAAACGAAGAATCGATTCTCTCCCATTGATGCTCATTAATTTTTGTGGACAATAATTATGAAGTTGGGTTTTCAGGTTGAAGTTGCGGTAAGTTCATTTGGTTCGAGGATCTTCTGATGCGCCCGGAAAATTCGGGATGTAGCCAGGTTAAAGAACAGAGTGAGTATAGGCTCGGTGGTTAATGGTCCACGTCTGTGCAGCTTAAGTAGTTTCACTACAGGCTATAAGCAGAAGGAACCCGTTCGATCTGGGTCCGAGCCATCAACACATTCTGCTTCCTTTTTTGTTATTCTTCCGTGCTTGAAAGTTGGATTTTCACCTGAACCCCTTCGCAATTTGCTCACCAAAGAATGCTCGGTCGCAAGAGGTGGAAGGCTTGGTGGTGGATGGTTCACATCTGGATGACTTGCCGCTCTGGAAGTGATATTACACAGAAGATGTTCATTCCAATCGATCCCGAGCCATTTGCCACAGTTCGATGTCCTTTTTCGTTTTGTTCTGTGCATGAATGAGTGTCAAGGGTCCATTTATTTGATCAATCTTTTGAGGAGGTCAGTTTCGTCTCCAAGGATATTTGGTCACTTTAGAATGTTTGGTTCCGGGTTTCCATCTGTCAAGTCCAGAACAGAGCCAGTATGGGCTCCGTGGTGGATGATTCACGCAGAAGGAGGGTCTGAGCCATAGACAAGTTGAACTTTTGATTATTGTTTTTGCATGCATTGGAGTCAACTCAACCCACCGGCAAGTTGGAAGCTCAGTTGCAAGAGGAGTCAGACCCGGCGGTGGAGGTCCACGTTGGCAATATATTCTGCGATGGACAAGACGGTCCCAATTCAATGAAGAGGTAATTTTCCTGCGCGCCAATCCTCAGGAATTCTTGCGAACAAATATGAGGTTGGGTTTTCAAATTGAAACGACTTAGGTCACGGTTGCGGCAGGTTGATTTAGTTCAAGCTATCTCATGCATCCAGAAATTGGCTACAGCCAATACTGGCTTGGTGGTGGATGGCCCACGTTTGCTGTACTTAGACATGAATTTTCATCACTCATGCAGAAGGAACCCGTTCGATTCGGGTCCGAGCCATGGATGGTCAGTGCCCGTTTTCTCTCTCTCTCTCTTGGATGCCGTCGAGTTGAAGTAAGTTCAAACACTTTCAAGTTTTGCTTGTTTGAGGAGCCTGAGTTGCAGGGAGTACGGTTCGGTGGCGGAGGTCCGCACATCAGCCTTTCGACATTTTGGTTGCCGGTTGTTTGACGTTGTCAGGTTGCCGCAACCTCACAACATCAAAGTGCATAAAATTCCCGCTCAGCATGATGAAGAATGGCTTCAGAAACAAGGTGAGATGGAAGCTAGAGACTCAAATACATCTCCCATGTAGTCAATTTCCCGGTGCAGCTTTCAACAAAAAAGATATTGCCCTTCGATCGGGTCGAACTCGCGAGGTTGTTCAGGAGAATTACATAGGTTGCAAGGTTGCAGGTTGTGTCGAGGTTGTGCCGATTTTGGTGGGGGTTGTGAGGTTGTTCAACCTGACAACCTGACGTGTCAAAAGTCTGATGCATCTGTATACCATGATTTGGAAGTGAGTGTACACGGAAGATGCTCGTTCGATTCGGGTCCGAGCCGTGGGATCGAATGTACCGAAATGATTTTTTGCCCGGCTTTCGAGTAGGATCATGCCGCATGCAGCCCTCCATCATTTAAAAGGTGATAGTCGCCCTGGGAGAGATAGTTGAAACAAGGATTGATTTTGAAATAGCGGTGTAGCCAGGTTAAGAACAGAGTGAGTCTTGGCTCGGTGGTGGATGGCCCACGTCTGCCTGTCCTTGATACTCCTTGGATCTTGCATGCAGAAGTAATGTGTTTGATTCCGGTCCGAGCCATACAACGCCACCAGTTTAAGTTTTTTTTCTTCCGCATGCCGTCAGGTTGAAGTCAGCTCAAACCCTAGGCCTTCCAAATTTTGCTGGTTTGAGAGCCTGAGTTGCAAGGGGAGTAAAGTTTGGTGGCGGAGGTCCACCTCTGTATACCCTGATTTGGAACTTTACAAAGTGAGGGTTGCTCATTCGAATCGTGCCCGAGCCGTGGGATCGAATGTATTGAAACGATTTTTTGCCTGCCTTTCGAGTAGTATGCCACATGCAGCCCTCCTTCATTTCAAACGGTGATAGTCGCCTCGGGAGGGGTAATTGAACAAGGATTGATTTTAAAACAGTGATGTATAGCCAAGTCGAGAACAGAGTGAGTATCGGCTCGGTGGTGGATGGCCCACGTCTGCTTGTCCTTGGAACTCCTTCAGGAAATGGTATTACATGCAGAAGGAACCTGTCCGATTCGGGTCCGAGCCATAGCACGATGGTCATTGTCGGTTTTTTTTTCTGGATGCCGTCAAGTTGAAGTAGTTCAAACACTTCCAAAAATTGCTGGTT
Source organism: Mycena metata (assembly GCA_029378385.1). Taxonomy (NCBI): domain Eukaryota; kingdom Fungi; phylum Basidiomycota; class Agaricomycetes; order Agaricales; family Mycenaceae; genus Mycena; species Mycena metata. The sequence continues at coordinate 159,233 of JARKIB010000163.1, read as the reverse complement.
TGAGAGCCTGAGTTGCAAGGGGAGTAAGGTTCGGTAGCAGACGTCCACATCTGTATGCCTTGTAAGTTTACGAAGTAAGGTTACACGGAAGACGCTCGTTCGAATCGAGCCCGAGCCGTCCGCTGAATGTATTGAACGATTTTTTTGCCCGGCTTTCGAGTAGTATACCGCATGCAACCCTCCTTCATCTAGAAAGGTGATAGTCGCTTGGGAGAGGTGATTGCAACAAGGATTGGTTTTAATATAACACCGTATCCGGGTCAAGAACAGAGTGAGTATCGGCTCGGTGGTGGATGGCCCGCGTTTGCTGTACTTGGATGTGTGCACTTCATGGCTTATGCAGAAGGAACCCGTTCGATTCGGGTCCGAGCCATGCTGTGTCGACGACCAGGTTCTTTTTTTCTCTCTCTCTCTTGGATGCCGTCAAGTTGAAGTCAGCTCAATCCCTAGGCCTTCCAATATTTGCGGTTTGGGGGCCTGAGTTGCGAGGGGAGGAAGGTTTGGTGGTGGGGGTCCACGTCTGTATATCGCAAAGCGAGAGTACATGGAAGACGCTCGTTTGAATCGAGCCCGAGGCGTCTGATGGATTGAGTCTACTGAAACGATTTTTTACCCGGGAATCTGCCGCATGCAGCCCTCCTTCATCTAGAAAGGTGATAGTCGCTCGGGAAGGCAATTGAACAAGGTTTGATTTTAAAATAGCGGTGTATAGCCAGGTCAAGAACAGAGTGAGTATCGGCTCGGTGGTGGATGGTCCACGTCTGCTGTCTTTGGTATTCCTTTGTTCTTGCATGCAGAAGGAACCCGTTCGATTCGGGTCCGACCCATACAGGGTTCTTGCGATTTTTTCTCTTGGATGCCGTCAAGTTGAAGTAGCTCAAACACTCCCAATATTTGCTGGTTTGAGAGCCTCAGTTACGGTTCGGTGGTGGAGGTCCACAGCTGTATACCATAATTTAGAACTTTACGAAGTGAAGGTACACAGGAAGATGCTCGTTCGAATCGAGCCTGAGCTGTTCAGATAAACTCGAAGAGGTTTTTTGCGCTGCTTTCGAGTAGTATGCCGCATGCGGCCCTCCTTGATTTAAAACGGTGATAGTCGCCTCGCGAGATATAATTGAGCAAGGAAAATAGCGGTGTAGCCGGATCAAGAACATAATGAGTCTCGGCTCGGTGGTGGATGGATGGTCCACCTCTGCTGTACTTAGGCCGCGTGCTTTTTATCGCTTATGCAGAGGGAACCCGTTCGGTTCGGGTCCGAGCCATGTCAGGAACGACTGCGGTCTTTTTTTTTCCGTCTTGGGCAAGTCTTGGGGGCAAAATCATCGTGAAGCTGGCATGCAGGGAAGATTCAGAGCAGAGTTCTACAGGCTTGGTGGAAGGTCCACATCGGGAACAAATCAGCAAAAATTGCGTCCGACAGTTTGACCGAAGAAGCTCGTTCGAATCGAGCTCGAGCCATGGGCCTCAGCTGCCGAATATTCCCTTTTAGTTTTTTATCCGGGCCCGGTACTTGTAAACCTAAAAAAGCCTCATCCAGTGACGGCTGGCTTTTGGCTGGCGTTGGGACTGTTCGAGAATCGAGACTGGCAGCAACGGAACAGAACGACGAAGACTGAGTGACGCAAGTCAAGAGCGGGAGGTTGATTCGAGTCGATAAGTCCACAGGCCGAAGTATGGTGCAGATTGGATTCGGAGAAAAGCGGAACCCCTATCGGGGCACACATAGCCGGCCCGCTTATCCCCGCCAGCACTTGTCAGGTCGCCGCTTGGTCGCCGCCCATAGGAACCCGCTCCCTCAAACAAAGTCCCTCGCTGGCTGCCCACCGTTAGTCCGCGCACTGAGATTGTCTGTTGTCCGTGTACTTTTCGTCCTCCTCTTGCTCAGACTGATATCTTGGAGAATGCTATAGCAGTACCACTATAATGACGACGGGCCAGGAGCCCCTTTGCCCATACCCGGCGCTGCATACGCGTCTCTTCCTCGTACAGGCCGACATCCGTTCCACGCGGGCGAATCTGGTGATCAACAACGTCCCCGGCGTTGTCATTCTTTTTTCGACCTCGCCACCGCCGCCAAGTTCTCCTGCCGTCTCGCGCGATGGTGGTCACTTACGCCGACCTTCATCATGAACTGCGCCACGCCGCCTCCCTGCGACTCGTCTTCTCCGTCAACTGCATTGGTGGATCTGGGGATGAGAATCGGCGGAGGGTATCGGGCTTCGACGGAGGTGAGCCGTTCGTTTCGCTCTGTCTTCAATGGCCTTTGTGCCACAGGCAGGACGCGACGGAGCTCGTTCCCGCGCGTCTACGTCTATGCCTCTCCGGGCTCCCTGCTTCCCTTCCCTTCCCTTCCTTGCCTCCCCTCTCTTCGTCCTCGTCCCTATTCCTTATCCCACCCTCTGAATTACTCCCTTCTGTCTCCTTTGCGCCCCCCTCCTTCTCCGTTGTCAGCTCGCTAACTCTCTTCCTAGTGATCGTCACTGGCCTGGAGTAGAAGGAGGTGGTGAGGCAGGTTTTGGTCTGGATGAATGGAACGATTGGTACCTACGGGTCCAGCAAAATTTCCACGCCGGACCCGCACCCGTACCGGGAGTAGCCGTCGGCGCCGCAGCGGCACGCGCGTTGGCAGCCCCCCACACGTGCGCGAATGAGCGCATCTGGGGCGCGCGCCTGTAGTTGCGCATCAAGCGGGGGTACAGACGGGGACGTTGAGGTGCGGGGAAGAGTGGGGGAGACGTAGGGCGGGCGGGGCTGGGGCGCCTTTGGATGGGTTTACGGCGGCGGGTGAGGGTGGGATGTACAAGCGGGCAGCGACTTGGGACGCGTACGGCATCAGAGTACAGGAGAGGGAGGACGAGGACGTGAGGCCGAAACAAGTAGAGAAGGGTCAAACAAGTGCGCTACTCTGCGCGGTACGACTGCTATTACTACACCGGCTCCCCTTTGCTTCCGCTTACCCTCCCTCCCAATCCTTTTACTTCTCCCCCGCTAACCCTTTCCCCCAGACTCCTCAAATCCCGACACTCACGCAGCGCCACATCGCACATCGTTACCGCGCTCGCCCTCGGGGCCGCTGCGCGCGGGGCTGGCGGGGGGGTGACTCGGAGTGCCGACGGTGATGCCGCGGTGCCCGGTGCGCGGGCGGCCGGGGGTTGCTGGTCTGGATGCCTGCGGCGCATGCTGATACTGCGTCGACGACACTTGGCTCGCACGAGGCACGGACACGGAGGACACGGCAAACGAGCGCACGACGCGCACGACTTGCCCTCCACGCATGTACCGGCAAACACGACACACGACACGCGCGCGCGCCGTTGCCTCCCCACCCCCGCACGGCCCTCGACCCGACCACAAGCGCGGTCGCGCCGCAGCCCGGCGGACATGGTGCTGGGCGTACTGGGGCGGAGAGCTGATCAAGTCGGTCCTTGCCGACCAGGAGAGCGTGGCGGGGGCGCAGGGGCGAGACTTCTTTTCTTTTTCTTTTTCTTGGCGTTTTGCGTTAGGGGACGGGTCAGACGGGCGACCTGGGATGCACGAACAAGAAGGGCACCGCAAACGAGCGGCGAGACCCCCACCGCCCGCACGACTCGCCCTCCACGCGCACACGACACACGACATGTGCGCACCGTTGCCTCCCCACCCCCGCACGCACGGCCCTCGACGCGACCATAAGCGCGCTCGTGCCGCAGGCTGGCGGACATGGTGCCGGGCGTATCGGGGCGGAGAGCTGAGTCGGTTCTTACCGGCCGGGAGAGCGTGGTGGAACTGGCGGAGCTGGTGTGCAAGGGGAGTCGTTTCGCCGTTTCGTTTGCCCTTCGTTCGTGGCTTCTATTCGATTTTGTTTTCGGTTTCCTTTCTTGGCCGGGCGGTTGGCGTTACGGGAAGTCGATGTGCTCGGATGCGGCTGCCGGATCCGTGTACCCGTGTACCCATCTCTTTCCTTTCTACTGTGCATCCGTTTTACCTATCTACGTCTTCACCCGTCCACCCTCTCACCCGTCTTTCCGTCTACTTTTTCCCGTCATTCGATTTTCGTACCACTTTCGATTCTTACCCTACCGTTCAACCGTATATCCGTTTTGCCGCCGTCATTTCCATCCCGCGTACTACCGTTCTTCCTTTTCCTTCCCGTTTACCGCTTTACCGTCTTTCCGATTCTCGCACTGCCGTTTTTGGATATCTTCCGCTTTGCCGTCCTCCGTCCTCCCCTCTCCTCTGCATCCGCCAACATGCCGAAATGGAGTACGTGCGGAATACGGTGGATGTACTGGAGTACGCGCGGAAGACGGTGGACGTGCTGTGCGGGAGATTGCTGAGGGAAGGTTGGTGAGGTAGCTGGTGCGAGGTCCACATGTGGATGTGGGCGAGGAGCGCATGGGAGGAAGAGGGGGGGTCTCGTCCATCTCATGCTTGCCACTCTCCTCGTCCGTGTTTGTATTTTGCGTCGACTCACTCAATGAACTGATTTTCTGGATCACATTCTGTATGGATTTAAGGATAGCCTCTACTGTCGTTCGCTGCCATCATAGTGCCCAACGCCGTGTACGGCGGCTTCCACTTCGGCACTCTTTCGGGTTCATTTGGTTGAAACAGCGACGGGCTCGACCTCACTCGATAGGATTCAACGCAACAGGCACAGAAGTACTGTAACGAGGTTAGAAGAAGCAGTACCCAATGATCCTGAGGAAGCATACCTGGCATGATCTTGCGTGGCCCCATGCTCCTCCTCTGGGGTCTTGAGGAGCAGCTTTCCAACCTCGGCCCATTTCGAGCGGTTCTGATCATAACTCGACTCGATCTCCTTCAAGTTGGCGAAGGTGGCAGCGAGAAATTGTGCAACAGGGATTGGCGCAGTAATAGGGGAGCCATCGACGCGTAGCGAGACGAGTTTTTCCTGCGCGATTTGGACCTCTAGGGGTGGTACATTAGTTGCGTCGAAGGCCATTGCGAGCGTGCGTAGATCGCTACAGTGTTCCGCGAGCGCTTGCAGGCCACCCAGGGTAGCGCGAGGGGTGGCGATACGGCCTGAGTGCTCGGATTCAAGTGAGAGCACCTGAAGACACGGCCAGGCGCAGGCCAGGTCGCGTAGCGTCGCGTCATCGATGTCAAACCCATCGAGGACATGGATCTTCACGTCGGTGAGCTTGCTAAAGCAAAACAGGCCTCGAAGAAAGCGCCCGGGGTAGATGAAGGTGCCAGCATCGCCATAGCCACGCAGAATGTTGAAGCTGAATTCCGTGAGCGAGTCCAGTTTGCAATGCTCGCCGAGGAGGTTGTGGAGCTCCTCGACACGGCGTGGAAATCTAGGTGCACTGAAATTGCGGGGGTTCCCGGCCATTAATTCTATAAGGAAGAACTCCATCGGAGCATTGTTCCATGTCCGCAGAAGCTGTGTCAAGCCCCGAACGTTTCCGTTGTCAATCGCGAGTTTGATGCACTGGAGGCGTGGAAATAGAGTTCGGTGCGTGACGTCGGGGAAAGATAGCGACGCTGGAAGCTGGGCGACGAGCGTCACGAGAGTATCCAGTTTTCCCAGATGGACCAACGCAGCGCGATCGAGAAGACCGACCGCGAGAGTCCGAACATGTGTTAATCCACGAACAAACGTAGATAGCTGGTCCACGAGTGGTGGACCAAGGTCGGTGGCCTTAATTTTAGTGTTGCCGTCCTCTCCCTCTTCCTCGTCATCGCTGTCCTCATCATCATTGTCGTCTTCACCGCGGTGACCGATGGATACCATAGAGAGACGGGGATATTTGCGAAGCAAATCGGGGAGTATGGAATAATGAGCATCTCTTTCGCATCGGGCGAGACCGACTGTTTGAATGCGTGGTCCGAGGAAGAGGTCGATAAAGGGAAGCACTGATCGAGCGTAGCCAAAGGACGCGATTGAGGAGTAACACCACGCAAGGTCCTGGAGGTTCGGAAGGAGATAGCCGTCCGGGAAACGGAGGCGCAGAGCCTCGAAAAAGGGCACCACATTGGGATCTTCGTCGTCGACTCGCAGAAATTTGACTCGAGGGGAGTATTTCAAGACTCGGTCCCAATCTGATGCAACAATCGGCCGAGATTGGGTCTGAGGATGGCGGAAATGTTAGACAGAGCCCTATAATATACGATACAGATTTATGATCCTCACTATTTTTGCTTGACCCAAGAAGGCCAGAAAATCGAGCAACGCCGAGTTGCGCGATAAGGCTAAGCCTTCCCATAAATCTGCTGGCATGCAGCGAATCAAATTCATCAATGTCTCTTGGTGACTCCACAACACATCCAGTGCAGCATCATGGAATACAGTGGAGGTACGCGCCAGCACTGCCAGGTCCGCTTTCCCAGCCGTTGATCTCCATGAAATGGGCTTGAGCTGAGAGCAGATCATGCCTACGACCTCCGGAATCCGCAAGCTGCGGTGCATTTCCGTCCGGGCTTGGGGCTCGGAGCCAGATGATGTTCCTTGAGGCATTAAGCCGTACCTGCCTGGAGGAGTCAGTATTGGTTTTGCAGCTGAACAGAAGCATCTCACCCTGCCGTCGATCGGACGTGGTCAGAGGAAAGGTATTCCCGCGGCGGCCGGGCCGTCGCTAAACCATACCGTGATGTTGTGTTTGTGCTAGTTTCGTTGAGGTTTCGTCGGAGTTTAAAATCAATCTTGCCACTCCCCATCATAGACATGCCCAACTCACCAAAACGCGTCGAGGAGTTGTGGTTCGAAGACGGGAATATTGTGCTCCAGGCTGGAGATAGCCAGTACCGGGTCTACCGCGGTGTTCTGGCCGCTCGCTCGCCTGTGTTTAGCGATATGCTCTCATTCCCCCAGCCGCCGGATTCCGAGCTCGTTGACGGATGCCCTTTGGTGCGCCTCCCCGACTGTGACATAGAGGTTACGTTTTTTTTGAAGGCGATTTTCGACCCCGAGTGCGTTCTTCCTTCAAGTTGACATTGTCAAACTTTTCTCACTTTACAAAAGGTTCTTCATGCCCTTTCCATCCCGCACAACGTTTGAGACAGTCACTGGCTGCCTCCGCTTGAGCCACAAATATGAGGTGGCCTATCTTCGGCGGCGCGCTCTCGTCCATCTCACCTCAGTCTACGACACCGAGCTATCTAGATGGGATACGGCTAGCCGCGACTTTGACGACGATAATGCCGCGTCCGATATGATCTCGTGCTCCTGGCCCAGCCCTCTTGCAGCACACGAAATCTATGCCATCGAGCTTTTTCGAGAGGTTGGGGCGCTCTGGCTGCTCCCCAATGCCTTCTACAATATTTCTACTTTGTTCGAGAAACTTGGCAGGGATATCTTCCACGAGACCTCCTTCAATGGCATCCCGTGCAGCCTCAGTGTCGAAGACCAAAAATCTTTCGTGGCAGGTCACGCCATTCAAAGCCGCGCAGTCACAGATACCTTGCAGTTTCTGACGGATCCACTCAATATCCAGGGATGTAAATCTCCGACGGAATGTGCCCTGGAACGATTCAAGGCAATTGGAGAGATTCGCGGATCAGTCAGGGATTTCTCGTCCGATCCAGTTGACGTGTGGGGCGAAGACTGGGACCTGCTCGACGACGTTTGTGACGTCTGCCTTCCCATATTGAAGAAAACACACAAGGCGGCCCGCCGAGCGTTCTGGAACAAGCTACCGGGACTCTATGGTCTGCCGCCGTGGGAGGAGCTGGAAGATATGAAAGTCGCAGCCATTGGAAATGATTGGATTTCCTAAGTTCAGAGGATTCTGTACGTACCCAATCTGTCATCGTGTTCTACCTCACTCACGGATTCCCCCCTAGGTTGAATCTTTCTGCGCAGTAGAAATCAATGATAATTATAATTACATGGGCTGCTAATACTCGAAATTGATCCACGAGTTTGTGTAACGTTGCACGTCTGTGTGCTATGAGGCTCTCCATTGAACTTCCTCGATCGTCTTAACTCATCCAGCGGTCTGACCAGATTAATCATTGTGCAGGGGACTTCGGGCAAACAGAGACCATTGCTTTTAAGTACCGCAATCTGTCGTCACATCTTTTCCCCTGTGGTGTCGACCTCGGGCTATGTTAACTTTCATTAACTTTCTGCATATGTCATATTTGGTGGTCGCCCTTGGACAAAATTACATTTTGCTTTTGCTTTTCATTTTCCTGATGATTCCTTGTGAATCACAACAAATCATAGTGATTCATTGTGATTCACAATGGCCTGTCAACCGTGAGAGAGGATTGCTGTTGTGCCGCGGATGTTGCGCTGATGGTTCCGGTCTGGCCTGGCAATATCCTTGAACTCTCTGAATCAGTCCTTCACCATTACTATTGTGTTATCCATTACCCTCAGTGTTATTATACAGCAAGGTTCACTTTCTTTACCTCATTTGGACTGTTAATACATGGCTCACAAGTCTATTTGATTGTGGAATGAGTCCAGAGAATTCGCGCCTCGTGAGGGTCTCTGCCAACTACATCTTGGGAGCTCTCAGGGTGAGAGGACACCTTGGACTCTGGATGCCTCGAAACATCTGAAAGGCAACCCGCATCAGAAGCTTCGAGCTCGGCCATCACCGTCCCCTTTCAGCCGCACCCGTTGATGTATTACGCAATTTCAGAATGGACTGTCATGAATCGCTGTGAACTGTCATGAATCACTGTGGACCAACGCGAATGGGCATGGCGGCTGTGATGTTTGCCTATGAACAGCTATGAACCATTGTGAAAGTCAGTGATCCCTTGTGATTCGTCGTGAAAACAAAACCAACTTATTTTTGTCCAATGGCGGCCTTCATAGTCATATAACATCCCCCAACAGTTGACCCAAGGAACGCAGAAAATTTTACCCTGCCGTTGACGTGGTCGGAAGAAAAGGAGACTCCCGGGGCGTCGCCAAACCCTAACGTGATGTGTTTGGGCTAGTTTCGTTGAGGTTTCGTCGGAGTTTAAAATCAATCCAGCAGGGTCGAGTGGCTCAAAGAGTGGCACACCGGTCTCAATTCCTGTCAAACCAAGAAAATGGAAAGAAAGCAGTTGTAGGAACTGCAAGCATGCTATGAGATGTAGGTAGAAGGAAAGAGAGACAAAGAAATCTACGCGTGCGACGCGACCTGTCAATCAAGATCCGTGGGAAGATTCCTCCTCTTGCACAGACGCCGGCTGATGTTCTCAACCGCTTCTATCATTTACTTATGTAATGAACAAGATGCGCTTGGTACAGATCAACCAACATGTTCTGAAACCAAAGTGCTGTGGGGCGCTTCACATGCTACCACTTTATGTAGTGCATAAATAAATGTAGGTGCTTGTATGCTGTTCCAGCACTGTGGCAGAAATATAAACATCTTTGAGTGATTTATGTGGTGATTCCTTGAACATGGATGGTGTTAAGGTGGCTGAGCAAAGAAGAGTTGTAGATAATATGAACAAATAATATGCTGACAAGTATATAGGTTGCACTGTTTGCCCCATGCCTAGAGTGCACTGCATATTTTTAGAGAATCTGGTGGAATATCAAAGACAGATATAGATGTATTTGGATGGAGCATCAAACCTATATGGCAGAAGAAGAGATGAACAGTATCCAATGAGAGCAAAAGTTCCCAAGACCCTTGACATATAAGTCTGGAAGGGTTCTAACTGAGATGCCCCTTTCTCTGCATGCCTCGTCAACAAACTGTCACTGAAGTGCGCTTGGACAATATCTCAAAATGTGTTACCATCACGGTCAACACACTCAATGTCCTAGTCAACACCTTGAAGATCCATGGGCTGGAAGCCATGGTGAATACCACACAGTCACTTTTGAAATTGGTTCAGGTATATTCCCAAAATGAATTGACCAGCATGGCTCTGAGATGGTGCCCTAGACTATCAAACAAGACAAAAAGGAATGTGCTGAGCTGATGGAGCAGACTCACAACATCCTCAATGCAATCATTGGTGTCTATGTCAAGTCAGACACCGGTATTGAACTACCACTCAGCACATTGAATGAAATTGCAAATTTCACTCAGTAACCCTCCACTCCCATACACATGCCCATGGCTCACACAACACATTTAGGACCATCCACAAGATTCATACATTTATTGAAGCCCAGCAAAGTGGCAGCAAGGTCAAGAAGTTCTTCCGACAGGGGGAATTAAATGGGCTACTGAAGGATTGTAAGACGGGATTGCAAGAGGGAATCAAGTTCTTTCAGGTGAACACTTCATTCAAAGAGGTTGACACACCCCCTCAAGCTGGTTGGCAGATTAAATCCTGGGATATTGTGTCCACTGCAAGAGAAATGGAAGAACAGGCCCAGATCAGACATCTGGAGGTGCTCAATATAATTGAGATAATATCCAGTTCAGACTCAGCATCATCTGTATGTGAGGATATTTGTTGATAAGACGATAATAACGGACACACAGAGTAGCAGGATGTATTCTAATTCATATGCAAGGTGATCCCCAATAATTTTGGTCCGGTTGTGTAAATGCTCATGGATATCATAGCTCCAACTCCATCTCAATGCTGCCAGCAGAGCCAAAAATATTCCATGGACGTGAATCGGAGCTCGCTGGTATCCTCAATCTTGTCAGGGAAAGCACCCCGAGGATAGCTATTCTAGGTGCAGGGGGGATAGGAAAGACCAGTTTGGCACAAGCTGTCTTACATCATGAAGACATTGTTATGAAATACCAGGGAAATCGGTTGTTTGTTGCCTGTGACACTGCAGCAAGCAAGGTGGAACTTGCAGGTCTTATTGGGACTCATCTCGGAATGAAACCTGGGAAAGACTTGACTCGAGCAGTGCTCTACCGTCTTTCGGAGCAGTCACCTACTTTGCTGATTCTTGATAACCTCGAGACTGTCTGGGAGCCAGCAGAATCTCGCAAAGAAGTTGAGGAGTTTCTCTCGCTGCTCACAGATATAACCCGTCTTGCGTTGATGGTGGGCATTCTCATCTCTTCTTGTGTACTCATTTTGCTTATAAAGTCCAAGATTACAATGCGAGGAGCAGAAAGACCCTCCAAAGTGCAATGGACACGACCAGTCCTGCCCCCTCTGGAGCCCTTGGCACAAGAGGCTGCACGCAAGGTGTTTATTGATATTGCAGAAGATAGACACCCAATGGCCGAAATTGATCAAGTCTTGAGCCTTACAGATAATATGCCACTTTCAATCAACCTTCTTGCTCATGCAGTGGATGTGGAGGGCTGCACTGCAATCTTGTCACACTGGCAGAGGGAGCATACCTCAGTCATCTCAGAGGGTTATGACCGAAGATCCAATCTCGAGATATCCATCTCACTTTCACTTGAAAGTCCTAGAATCACGTCCACACCTCACTCCCAGGAGCTTCTGAGTCTCTTGTCGATCCTTCCGGATGGGCTCTCAGATGTAGAACTGAAGCAAAGCAAATTTGCAATTCAGGATATTCTTGATTGTAAAAGGGCCCTGCTTCGCACCGCTCTGGCTTACCTTGATGACCACAAGCGGCTCAAGGCTCTGGTACCAATCAGAGAATACATGGCAAAATTCCAGCCACCAACAGATGAAATGATCAGACCACTTTTCAAACACTTCCAGGAGCTCCTCCAAGTGTATTTAGCTGATACGGGGAAATCATCAGCCCTCTATGTTGAACGACTGACTTCAAATTACACCAATATTCAGAACATCATCCAAAACGGACTATACCCGGGGCATCCAGATCTAGCAGATAGCATCTCCTGCACATCTCATTTCATCCGATTCAATACAAACATTGCCAAAGGTGCAATACCTCTGGTGGACAAGGTAATCACCCTCCTCCCACACTCAGAGGACCATCGGGCCAAAGCATCTTTCACTGTTAGGTTATTTGATCAAAATAGAATCCATTCAATCCCCCATCCCGAGGTACTGATTGCTCAGACTTTGGAGTGGTTGAAGGCTTTGGATGAACCTGATTTGGAAGGCATGTTCACTTTCTCTGTTTAACCATGATAGGTGCTGACAAAGATACCACAGCCACCTTTTACACTCGTTTAGGGAGCTATTACTCAGTTTTTGACATTCCTGTGGCTCTAAAGTATTGTCAAATGGGCCTCTCCTTGGCAAAGTCACATGGAAACATCAAAAAACAATCTTCAGCCTTAAATCATTTTTCATGGGTCAAATGGCAAACTGGTGATTATATCACTGGCCGGACCTATGCACAGGAGGCACAGAGACTTGCAAAGATGTCTGGGGATTTACAGAGAGAGGCTTATGCACTATACATTGAGACTTTGTGCTGCCAAGCTTTGGGGGATTTTCATGAATGCATATTTCTTGTCAGAAGGGCCAGTGCTCTCCTAGAGCTGTGTGGTCTGTCCCAGGGGGACTTGAATCATGTCTTGATGAACTTCCAGGCAGAAGGTCATGTACTCAAATCAGAGTATGCCCATGCTTGTACCCTCCACACACAACTCCTTCAGACCCATCAGGGGGGACTCTTTCATGAGGGTCTTTCCTTGGTGAATATTGCTGCAGTTGAGGTCCCCATGGGAGTTTCATGTGAGGTGATCCAGAAGAAAATATATGCATCACAAACCATTTCCAACAAAATCGGAAATAAAGTCATGATGATTGCTTGTGATGCAATCCAAGCTGATCTGAATCTCAGAGAAGGAGATATGTCATGCTCCCTGTTTTGCAAATGTTTCAAAGCTGGGTTGGGACAGTTTTCTGAGATCGTAAGTTACTGTCTGGAGAGACTGGCAGATGTTACTTGCTGGAGCTCACACCACGATCCCTCATGGAGTATAATCTTACTTGCACACTCTCTTAGGGCAAAGAGAAAGCTTGGAATTTACAAGGCTTTGCAATTCATTGGAGATGTCCACCTCATGCAGAACGATGAAGCCAGTGCTGTCAGCCTGTTCACTGTCGCCTTGGACGGATTTACCTACATGGATGTCCACCGTAGCAGGGCAGAGTGTATTATTCGACTCGGGGACATTGCCAAGAAAAATGGTGATACACTGAAGGCGCTGGAACTGTGGGAAACTGCAAAGCCACTCTTTGAGCGCTCGTCACAAGCCAAGAGAGTTCAGGACATTGATGAGAGGGTTGACAGTATCAGTGAGGAGACCAAGGAGCAGCACCGAAAGAATTTGGCTCAATTGGCTGAGCTCAATGTTCCTACAGGGAAGGTGGAGGAAGTGGATAGTGATACTGAAGAGCTTGGGTTGAAGGAAAAAAAGATCAAGTTGATTGCAAACTGAGTTTCAAATCATTACATGCAGTCCTAGCCTCCTAGCCTATTTTGTTTCATGTACCTCCTGTGTTTGTTGTTTGTTTGAAAATCTATTTATTTAACCAAGTAAGGTGATTGAAGCGAGTTGAAAGCAACTGTCACGGTCACATTTGTGACTTTACATAGTCTCTCTTAGACAGACGCTAGTACAAGATTACGCTCGTACCTCACATGTTGTAGTCTGTTAGATAGGGTGATCAGTTGATCGCTAGCCTGCTTATTACAAATCACAGATTTTCTCCGATGTTCAGGTGAGTTCTTCGACGCGTTTTACGCTAATGTATGGTCTCCCTGATACTCAAGACATTGACTCAAGTTTTGCCTCCAGCAAACTCTAGCTGCCAGGTTTCAAGAATGAAGATGCCGAGGTTTTGATGCCCGGCATGCTGACGGCATGCGCCAAAGCCGAGGGGCTGGTTCAAGCTCAAAGACAGAGAAGAAAAATATCCTGAAGAGGCAGTTACCTTGATAAGGTGAAGTACACTGATTTGTTTGAATTTTTACTCCTTGAGGTTCTATGGAGCAGTGTGAAGGGAGGGGGAAAATGATTTGTAATCACCTACCAAAAGATTGGTAATAAGCAACCTACCCTTCAACCGGGGCACAATCAACTACAGACTAGACTTTACAAGTTTCTTCTGTACTCTCACCTGTAAAAGGTATGTGCTAATCTATAGCTTCTTCTCATGGATTAAAGACCACGAGACGGAGCGCCACAGGCACTCAAAGTATCGGGTGGTTGGGTTGATGACTTAATCAGAGTCCATGGCGAGCTAGTGATGGAAAAGTTCGGTTCGGTTCAGGTTCAAAGTACTTTTGCCTGAACCCTGAACCTGAACCGCAGGTTCAAGTTCAAACGGTTTAGTTCAGTGTTCAGAGGAGTTCGAACCCCCGAACCGAACCTATTTTTTTTTCTACCCAAAGACTGCCATACTAGGAAGCTCGAGTCGTCCTACAATTCAGGCAGCGTTAGAATATGTTGTAAGAGCCTTTCACATACACAGGAGCACAAGACTTTATTGTATCCAGCGGTCGCAATATCTACATGTAGTATTCTTCATCATCCACTTCCATCACGTCAACGAACCCATAGTGTTCGGCTCCTAACTCCGCAATTACAGCCATTTGCGGAACTTAGGGCGCGGGCTGTTTTTTTTTATTTTAACACTTATCAACGAGAATCATTATTGTGAGCTCAGTTCTTGTCCGTTTGCCTTGTGAATATGCTCATTGTGTTCGCAATGCAAATGCGGAGGGCACCACGGTCTTCGTTTTTCCTGATGCGATCATAATTGCCTTATTGGGAAAATATCGGCCTTTTTGTACAGAACTTGTCGCATACTCTGTGCTGTGGTCAGATTGACCTATAAATTTGATATGATGTCTTTATGAGTATTACGAAGGGCTGGACAGACCGGTATTTCCTCATATTGTATTTATTTCTTGTATACAAGGTATTCAGATATCCCACATTATGAGAATGCAGAATACCGGTGAACTAAGACACACATTCAAAATCCCGGTCCGTCCAGCCCTCATTGATACTCATAAAGACATCATATCAAATTTATAGGTCAATCTGACCACAGCACAGAGTATGCGACAAGTTCTGTACAAAAGGCCGATATTTTCCCAATAAGGCAATTATGATCGCATCAGGAAAAACGGAGACCGTGGTGCCCTCCGCATTTGCATTTCGAACACAATGAGCATATTCACAAGGCAAACGGACAAGAACTGAGCTCACAATAATGATTCTCGTTGAAAAGTGTTAAAATAAATAAAAAACAGCCCGCGCCCTAAGTTCCGCAAATGGCTGTAAGGTCCCGATTCAATATTTTCTGGTGCATTATAAACTTTGTTCCTCGAGAAAAGCCTCGTCCAGCAACAGCTGGCGTTGGACTCCGACTCGGAGGCTTTGAGAAAGTAGATTTTCCGAACCCTCTCTCGTCCACTCCCACATCTATCTCTAGCCATGTCTGAGTTTGGTGAGCCTCAATTCTGATAGATTCCCTTCTATGGTGCCAACTCTTCACAACAGGATTCCGGGCGAATGCCTCCACAAACACTGGATGGCGGCCAATGATCTCGACCATCGCGCCCGATGACCTGCGTGAGATACTGCAGAGAAAGAGAGGAAGCCCTTCTGATCTTGTGCGCAAGACGATAAAGTATCAGTTGAAGGCATATAATGTGTATCTATCTGCCCCGCGCAAGACTTCAACGGAACATGTGCCATCTCTGGTGGATCTCGCGGCGGGGCAACTTCCTGACGAGCCGGAGACGATAGATCAGATCCCCACTTCAATCCTGGTCGTTCATTTATGGAGCTGGCATACACCGGGGGCAACGACCCACGCACATGAAAATCATGTGTAATAAACGCACTTGCGTCGCAGATGTGCCACACATGCGGTGCACAAAGAAAAAGACAAGGTGCTTTGTCTGATTTTCTTTGTGCAGCGCATCTCCCACACATGTGCGACGGATGTGTGTTTATCGCACATAGGTTCTATGTGCCTGGATTGTTGCCTGTAGTGATAGACTCCCTTATGTCCAGTTCCGGGGCGCATTACAGCTATTTGCAGAACTTACGGCGCGGGCCGTTTTTTTTTTTATACACTTTTCAACGAGAATTATTATTATGAGCTCAGTTCTTGTCTGTTTACCTGGGAAATATGGTCATTGTCTCCGCAATGCAAATGCGGAGGGCACCACGGTCCTCGTTTTTCCTGATGCTATCATAATTGCCTTATTGGGAACATATCGGCCTTTTTGCACAGAACTTGTCGCATACTCTGTGTTATGGTCAGATTGACCTATAAATTTGAGACAACATCCTTGTGAGTATCAAAAAGGGCTAGAGATACCGGTATTTTGAATGTGTGCTTTATTTCACCGGTATTCTGCATTCTCATGGTGAGCCATATCTGAATACCTTGTATATGAGAAATAGATGTGATATATAAAATACCGGTATCTCCAGCCGTCTGTAATACACCCAGGACCATCCTCTCAAATTTTCAAGTCAGTTGGATACTTATTCCCATTACCATTATCATTCTGTACAACGATATTTTCCCAATAAGGCAATTATGATGGCATCAGGGAAAACGAGGACCGTGGTGCCCTCCGCATTTGCGTTGCGAAAACAATGAGCATATTCCCAAGGCAAACGGACAAGAACTGAGCTCACAATAACGATTCTTGTTGAAAAGTGTAAAAAAAGAAAAAACGGCCCGCGCCCTAAGTTCCGCAAATGGCTGTAACTCGACTTGACTCCGAAAGCTCGGAACCACCCAAGAAACGGCAAAAAGGCGAAAGTTACCCTTAACTTGCCGGTGGACAAGACACGGGATATCGACGAATGGTGAATCCTAGACGTTCATTTAGTCACTATTTTTAATGCATGCTGTTAGGATCCTTGTGCACGAAATGTATGTATTTGGGAGACGGTGAACGCCTTCGAGACGATTGGCAGCGCAACCTCGTCACCCTGGCTGATGCCGACGCCGTCTTCCCGAATTCATCCATCACCAGCAAGGCACGAAAGATCCGCCGTCTGAACGACCTCCCGGGTTATAAGGTCCTGGACGCCAAGCAGCAGCCCACTGTGGAGATCCAGCCATCGGTCGATGTGTTCCAGCGCGCCTTTGCCCGTATGTTAGATGGACTGCTGAAGAATCTGAACTGGGACAATGTATTGATCGCGGGAGGGATCGTTCTGGGGGCTCTGCTCGCCGTGGATACGTCGTCTGGCAAGGCGCAGGCCAACCACTGGAAAGCCTCTGACATCGATGTATATATCTACGGCCTCGACCCCAAAGAGGCCAACAAGAAATTGCAACATCTCTTCTCCACCTTCAAGGCCAACCTGCCAGCGGGAACTCCGACACTGGTGGTGCAGAATTCCAAAACCATCACGTTCTACTCTCGTTACCCACTGCACCGCATCCAAGTCATCCTCAAGCTCGTCAAATCCCCCAACGCGGTTTTGTTGAATTTTGATCTCGACATTTGCGCCATGCAGTGGGCTGGGATGGCAACCAACTCTGGATGCTCCCCTGCGCCGCGCGCGCTTGAAAGTGTGTTTGAGATCCCATGTGGTGCACTGTTAGTGCTGGTGGTCTAATGCTGTTCCAGCTGGCTACAACACTTTCACAATGAACTTGATTCAGAGCCATTACCTCAATGAACTTGATTCAGGGCCATTACCTCTCTGAACGCCGAGCAACTCAGGAGCAAAGTAGACTCGATACCAGTCAATAGACATTTCGAAGTATTCACAAGAGAACTGTCTCTTCAGAATTTGCACTCAGAGAGTTTGAATTTTGCATGAATCGAAAATTTCACTAAGTTAAAACTACCGCCATCAAAATCGATCGACCGTGGTAACCGCCGGTGATTATCCTCCAGTCGCTTCGCCCATCACCCGTTGATCGACTGTCATCAACTTTGGGTGTTTGGGCGAACTCCGACTGCGCTCGAGTCTAGGAGCAAAGGTACGCCGCTTCTTGTTCATAAAGTGGGTTTGATTCGAGATTTGTTCAGAGTCTTCAAGTACGCTAAGAAGGTGCGTGAACGCAATTATTTAAATCCTTCCTTTCTGAACAGTCAACAGGGGTATGGAATACGCATCCTGCCCTCATACGAGGCCTCTCTCGAAGAATCCCAGTCCAATATCGACGAGATTTCTCCAGACGAGAGAGTATTTCCGCTTGATATGGAAAAGATCGCGGAGGCGTCTCGCGTGTGGACCGAGGCCGTCGTCGAGGTGTGCCTCAACGTAGATGGGGACGAGGACCCAGAAATCAGTCACTACGATTTGGAGAACAAACATCAGATCAGCTCAGAGCCACAGGGACGAAGCTGCCTCTCGAGCTTCAGTTTATTTATGCGACATGTCGAGTTGTGGAATATGGAGCAACGGAACGAGATTGTGTGCGTCTCCCACGTGCTTGTGATTCTTCATGCACTGACGGTCGTGAATAGGATAGATGAGAGCGAGTGGGCGTCCACCACATACGGAGACTTTCCCGAAACCGTTCGCAATTTTTTTTTCTCTTCTGTGCGTTCAGCTGATTTCAGGTCACGTAAATTCTGACATACGACGACACTCCGAGGTAAGCCTTCCCATATATATTCGAGCTGAGAATTAACAGGTCGTGGAACACAGCTACACCTGGGGAGAGAAATTCAATATCCCAGATTTCAAGCACGAAATCGACTGTTTCAATCTTCGCCAGATTACAGAATGGCTCGACACAAGCGGTTATTTCATGTCGAAGCCTGGAGGACGATGGTCGCGAGTTCAAGGCCGCTGCGCGTTTGACATATGGCGAGAGCGTCGCGGAAATCATGCAGCAGGCGCACGATGTCGTCCTCCCCGTCGTCCTCCCCGTCGTCCTCCCCATCAATTTTGCCGCGTTTGCCAACGGTTTGGTGGGAGATGCGCAGGAAGCGGCTGGGCTGAAGGTCAAGGAAATTTTGACGCCAGCGGTCAAGGGTCACAAGCATCTGGTGGTAGACCGGTACTCCTCCGACGTTGACCAAGGACTGTTTCTGTGGAGGATCGGAAAAGAAATCAGGTGGCAGCAACTCGACAGACGGATTGACGAGTGAGGAACCAATTCCGTTGATATTCCCATAACCTGACCGCATCACTGCACAGAGTTTTCGAGGCGCTCTATGCATTTTTTCGGGTGCACGACAGGACGGATGGGAACCACCAGAAGGACCGACTTATTTTGGAGCTGTCTCGACGGGCGATTAGACCGACAGTAGAGAATGAGTTCGAGGCGTTCGCGAGGTGGATTGGACGCCAGCCCATCTTTGTGCGCGGCTTCTACAACCACATCTGTCAATTTGGGACCATGGAGGGCCAGCTGGAGCAATACGGAGACTCGGATTCGGAGGTGGACTACGACACCGTGCTCGATTCTGATTGACCACGCTCTCTTATTCAAAGATGTGTTGCATCATGTACTATTAGGGTATTAAATTTCCCGAAGTCTCCAATGTATTCTCCGGGTTAGAGACCCAGGCATATTACAGCCGATAGCAGCGAGCGCTACTATAACAATATTGGCATGGTGGGTGGTCCGCTTTATTCGAAGGAGAAACTCAGAACGATGTTCTCAACTTAGCCTTGCGCGCGCGGATCGTTGAGACCTAGGCACACCGGTATACTTGTACTTCCTCCGGTCCCAGTTTGCGTCCAGTCGAATTTTGAACCGTGGGAATATTTCTGAAACGGCTCGGCAAGTGGTTGACTCCTTGACTCTGGGCCCTGATGCTCCATAAGAAATTGTTTTCTGAACATAACCAAAGGATACTTGGGTCTCCGTCAACCGAACTTAATAACCACATAGGGGACCCATTCGATTCGGATTCAGTTTCTGCGCAAAATATTTCTATCGGACTGAAAAACTCCATGTTTACGAACTGAGGATAGCTGTGCGGATTGTCCGATACACTGTTAAGCACCAGAGCTTAGGTTTTGAGAGGTATGGAGTAAATTGGCTGAAAGTGCTAGTCACCGTACACGCGCGTTAAAGTGGTTGATATGAATTACAGGAGAGTCATTCCAATTCATGCGATCCAGATTGTCCGGCGGTTGAGTGAGGGGCTATTAAAAACCCCGGGTTCCTCGACGCAACGCGAAGATGTCTAAACTTTTCGAATAGTAGACGTACAACCTCCATTTGTGCCTCTCTGTCCCCTGGAATGATCTCGGCGCCTGCCATATGACGGGGCGGAGCACTTACTTTCGCTGACATACAGCTTCTCTAATTTTTCGCCGATTGACTTGAGTCCCATGTCGACGGCCTCGAGCTGAAGGCTTATGTCTGATGGTGCGATATTGTGAGCTATCTGAAGCTGTCTGTGGCAGTCAACTCACCCTCGAACTCTGGAGCGTTTTCTATGCCGTCCGGGATTAGTATGTCCGGCGAGGGAGGAGGACCGTAAGTCGCCGTCACTCCATCTGTGCACATCGACCTGCGGCAGGTGTCGCATATACTGAGCGGCGATGCGCTCTCATATTGCACCGTTGTAACTGTAATTGGGTTAGCGGGGCTTTTGCGGCGAAGGCATGACGTTTCGCACTTTTGGGCGGCAAGGATTTCGCCATATACTGCTTCCTCTTGTTCCTGCTCTCCATGTTTGTGCGTTTCCGCATAGATTTCGGCGGTCCGTTGTCGAAGACAGCTTCGAACTCTTCCATCGTGGAGTAGAATTCTCCTCGCGTGTACTCGAATAGAAACCTGGCCTTTCGGTCGCATCTTGCTTTTGCAGTCCTGCAGGTCCTACAGTTGGGATAGCCGTCTTCTATTATGCAGTTGCGGGAAGCTCGACCAGACTTGCATCGGACGCAGGGCTAGATGAATTAGCTGAACGATACTAAATGGATATCACGGTACGGCAACTTACTTCTAGGTTGCGCCTATTCCACTCTGTCAACTCATCCGTTCCTATCCAGTGGT
Source organism: Mycena metata (assembly GCA_029378385.1). Classification (NCBI taxonomy): domain Eukaryota; kingdom Fungi; phylum Basidiomycota; class Agaricomycetes; order Agaricales; family Mycenaceae; genus Mycena; species Mycena metata. The sequence goes on along the minus strand of JARKIB010000163.1, from coordinate 138,494 downwards.
CCTTGACCGCCGACGGTCCGCCGTAGATCGGGTGCGGGTCATAAGCTGAGAAACCCTGCACCAGAAATCCATCAGTTTAGTCTGACCCTCGGCGGCGGGCGCATGGCCGTGCACGGCAACGGAAAGTTCGCCCATGCCCCGCCGCGGCTCCTTGGAGGGTTGGTTGAGGACAGAGTGGTTACATCAGCAAATCCGCGCAACGCTGATCAGCAAAGATCAGCGCCTATGATTTGATGTCCGCCGTACCAGCTGGTACCAGCCTGGTATTAGCTGGCACTTGCTTATTACCGCCTCATTACCGCTCGCAACTTTTACTGGAGCGAGTCAGCGCTGGCGACATTCCCCAGGTCAGGCCGTTTTCACTGCCCCCGGTGCCCATTGCCAGCTCTGATTCATACTCAGTTGTTCTGATGAAGCCGCGGAATAATAGAATAATAAATCGATTTGGAAAGCACTACTACGTTACAGCAGGACAGTACAGCGATGTGCGGGGAGGGAATGGAGGGTTCAAAACGAGGCATCTATGAGAAGCAGAGGTGGATCGTCCACTCACCCACGCGTTTGCGTTGTCGACGCTCTCCTTCATACCCCTGGTTGCAGAATAGACCACGTAAGCCCGGCCACATGAGGGAAGGATGGTGGTACGGCCGAGCTTGAGGGAATCGCTTGCGGTATTGAGGCGAGGGCTTGCGGCATTGCATTGAGGTGAGAGCTTGCGGCATTGGGAAGGCCTGCGGCATTGAAAGGGCTTGAGGGCTTGCGGGATGTTGAGAGAGTTTGCGGCGTTGAGGAGGATTGAGGACCAGCGGCGTTGAAGGCGGTTACGACGTTGGGGACGTCAAGGAAATCTTGGACTGGTCGCATTGACAGGACCATCTGAGTGGTGTGGGCAGCTTGAGAACGGCGGAGGCTGATGGTGAGTGCTGAACAGAACATTGACAGCCAAAAAAATGAGGACTTGAATGAGAGCAGAACGCAACACGAAGAGGTAGGGCGGGGACATGGGAGAAGGGAAGACAGAGGGCGCCATCAATCGGCAGTGTTCGTGTCAACATGCACGTGTCCCATCTTTGATGTGCACGGACCATCAACGGTTGCGCGGGACTTGCTCCGACTTGGCACTTATAGTCTGAGAGTCACGGTCGCCAGCGGTGATAATCCTTGCACTTGAGCGAGACTCGGACTAGTTCGGATTGACAGTCCACTTCGGTCACCAAGAGTCCATCAATTAAGTTCCACAGGTCCCGCTCGAGTGCTTGAGGGAATACTTACGAAGTACAATACATAACGCCGTGGAAGACAACCGTTGAGCTGGGATTACGAAGAGAAACATAAATTTGAGTGCGCGCGCGGATTGGTACGGGACAAGTATATTCTTGTGAGCGCCTACCAGGATCTCGCCATAACTTGGCCTATTGATCTGGAAGCGTGAGGCTCTCTAGGTCTGGTACATAAATGGCCAGTGAGCCATTGTCTGGTATTGCGCTGGGAGCAGCTGATGACCGCTGGTGAGCGCAGATCTGGCGATATCAGACTGATATGCGATCAACATTCCCACCCGGCCATATCCGCGTTGTGCCGATTTGCTGATGTAAACTTTGGATGGTTGTCACACAAGGCATACGCGCGGTCTCCATCGGCATCGCGGCACACATTCGGTGCTGCCGATCTGATCGTCGTCTAGACTCTCGGAAGAGATTGCCGGTACTCGGCTTGGACACAAGCTTCAGCTATGACCCTCGGATGAGACGCGGCTTGCTGAAGAGGACTTCTTAACGAAAGTTTTACTCCCCGTTTGAACCTGTTTTTATTTTCGCCTTTCAGTTCACAGTTGGGTTTACGGCAGCTTGCGATCATTCGGGAAAAGTTATGACGCGTGTACACAGCCTTTCCTTTCACCGCTCACAACACGCGTGAAGAGAACTTGCGATGACTGGACCTACAGAAAGAGACCCCTTGCTCACCAATGGCGGCGACAGAGAAGCTGCCCAACCTGTCGTCAAACGCCTGGGGCCGCTGGAGATCTCACCAGCAAATAGACGCGGAATCTTGGCTGGAATTTGGCTGGGGACATTCCTGGCGGTGCGTGCATTCTTCGGCCGTTTTTTGTGCTCAACCTTATCAACCAACAGTCGTTGAATCGTGAGACAGCTCAATTGCTTGGCATTCTGATCCTCATATTATTTCTTTAGAATCTCTCGTTCCTACAAGTAATGGAGCTTCCGTTTCTGGTTCAAACGTGCAACTTACGCGTCTCAAGTGATGCCCTCCATCTCCTCCGAGTTTCAGGCCTTCAACCAAGCAAGTTGGTTGGGCACCGCGTGCGTAGTACGGCTTGTTTCGTTAGTTCGAGTCGTCTGACTTGCGTCAAGGTATCTTTTAGCCACCTGCACTTTTACTCCGTTGTACGGCCGTCTGTGCAACGTAATGGGCCGCCGTGGCGCCAACAATACCGCCATGGTGTTCGCTGCGCTTGGGACCATTGGATGCGGACTTTCCGGAAATATGGAGATGCTCATCCTCGCCCGATTCGTGCGCTTTTTATTCCTCCCTGCCTCGGTAATCTCATTCCCGTATAGATTGCCGGCATTGGTGGAGGCGGCCTCAACACCACTTCAACGTATTAGGATTACAGTTCTCTGCAACTTTCGCACTTATTCTCGGTTCTAGGATTATAGTTAGCGACATGTATACCCTGCGTGTTCGTGCTTTCCTCACATTTTTAACTCGTCACTAAGCGGTGTATTCAGGATCGTGGCCTCGTCCAAGGGCTCGCAAGCTGTTTCAATGGTGTTCGTCTTCCGTTTGTTATTCAACCCAGCCTAATATCAAATACAGTTAGGTATGGGCCTTGGTGGACCGTTTGGCGGAGTCATCACAGACTTGTTTGTTTTTTCGTCATGCCCCTTCGCTTTCTAAAATCATCACCGATAGGTTCGGCTGGCGCGCGGCCTTCCTACTCCAGATCCCCCTTTTCGTCCTCGCATTCATTCTCACGTCGTACAATATCCGCTATGTCACGCCCGTAAGTGCTAATCCATTTGTGAGACCGACTCATGCTCAGCGTTGATGCCAGGGAAAATCCAAGAGTCGCAAAGAGGTCCTCAAGCGCATCGACTACCTGGGAAGTCTAACGCTCTTGATCTCCGTGGGTTCCCTCCTTTTGTTCCTTAGCACACGCTACAATGAGAGTCTTCCCGTACGTCCTTCTTCCTAATCAATTGCTATATCCGACATATCCTTTTTCAGTGGTCCGACACCCGCGTCATCGTCCCGCTCGTCCTCGGGATCGTCTTCTTCGTACTCTTCCTCGTTGTAGAAATATATGTCGCCCCGGAGCCCGTAATGGCGCCCTTCCTCCTACAGCAACGAATCCCCGTCCTCATCTCCGCGTCCAACTTCCTCGTCTCGGCGTGCAACTTTTCCGTAACCTACTTCTTCCCCATGTGGTTCCAGGTCGTGACGCTCGAGAGCGCCTCCACGGCCGGTGCGTCCTCATCCATTCACTGGGTCCTGCGTTAGCCAATATTATTCGTGTTGTGTAGGCCTCCACCTGATGCCGAACAGCGTCTCGATGTCGACGGGTTCGGTGTTCGCGGGATGGATGATGCATCGCACGGGTCGGTACAAGAAAATCAACCTCATATTTGGGATCTTCCCTTTCGTTGGGGCTGTGCTCATCTCTCTCATGCGAGAGGACTCCGGCCCCATTCAGTCTTGGCTGAGCATCGTGCGTTTATTTGAAGTTACTCCCCATGCTTGAGATTCCGACCTAACATCGTTGTTATTAGATACCGCTGGGATTTGGGAACGCCGTCGTGCTGCAGACGATGCTCAGTCAGTGCCTTTCCACGAAGGAACTAGCATTGCTTGCTGATGAGTGAAATGTTTAGTCGCTCTCCTCGCTCATCTGCCAGAGTCACACATGGCGGTCGGTACTGGATTCGGGCAGCTTTTCCGTGGGATCGGTTCGTCTCCACTCCATCGTTGCCGACGTCCACTTACTTTTCGTGCCCGAAGGCCAAGTCGGCGGCGTCGCCATCTCGTCCGCGATCTTCCAGTCACGCCTCGACACCGAGCTACGCGAACGTATCCACACCCCCGATGCCGAGGAGGTACATAGGATCCTCCAAGTCAAATGCCATAGGACTGACTCCGCACATCCCTAGCTCATCCTCAAAATCCGGCGCTCGAGCGAGGTGATCCGGACGCTAGAGCCTGAGCAGCAGCAAGCCGCGCGCGATTCGTATGCTCTCGGGCTGAAGGCGGTGTACATCTTTGCCGCCTGTTCGACGTTCCTGGCGTACCTCGTCCGTCTTCCCGTGCGTGTTTAATTCACTTTCAGCAAAAAAAACGATGCTTACGCAGACCACTTAGATCCCTGATCAAGATCTGGACAAGGCACACGCGCGGCGGCGGCGGGCGCCTTCGCAAGGACAAAATGTGGTGCCTCCCCCTGTCGCGAGCGCGAGTTTGACTTTCTCGCCGCCCGAGTCTGCGTCGCCTACCGACACGGAGGTTGAAGAGGATGGTGATACTCAGGCGCATCCGCGCCCCCGTCCGCGTCCCATCGCGGCGCGCCCCCCGCGAAGACGGCTATCGACGTTTGAGTCGACGGACGGGTTTATGGACTTGGAGAACGACCATTTTGGAGGGTCTGCGAGGCCGAAGAGTAGTAGCATTTAGGAATCGCAGAGATATTAGACGGAATGTGTAGAGGCGCGCGTTGCCAAACCGCGACCCGCAAGATTTTTTCCTTTCATGTACATTTAATATCACGAGTCGGAGTTTAAAACAGTGGTGGTGACGGTGTCAATTGACCTTCTTTCCGACCACCATCACGGATGTCTTCAATTTTTGCCGTGGGCTCTCACCCATTATTGAACGTACGTATTTGATGTTATTATGGTGTTCACCACGATTTCAGACCCGGCCTGGCTGTGTGCAAGGTGAACCCGTGCTTTATGACAGCCCACAGGACGCCATCCGCTTTTACGAGGGGGTATTGAAGTCTCATTCTGAATCCCCGGAAATGGTCTATGTGAAGGCCCGGCTTGCCATCTCTTACAACCTCCTCGATGCCACCGGAAGCGCTATCGAGCTTGCTCAAGAAGTATGGACATTTCATACGACCGAGCAATGACGCAACCCAACTCAGATTCAAGCCCAGCTAGCCGATATGGACATTCAGGACGTCGAATTTGACTCCCTGCTTGATGGATGGGATGCTACGCTGCAGGTGGAGGCTGTGAACGCGGCGGCGTCCGACATGGCCGCGATAAGTGAGTTGGGATACCGATAAGGTGATCGGCCCTTCCTGGAACCCTTTCGCAGCATACCAGCCCTGGAAGGCGACGAAGGATCGCGTATTTCCGACCCATCTATCCGTTCCACGGGGCTTCGAAGTGCTCAAGTCGACATGGCAATCCATGTTCACCCCAAACTCCGAGAAATTCCGCAGGCTTCTGATCCTCAACGCCATCGAGACGAATCGTATCGAACGCATTTTTCTTCTTACCTTGGATGTGAGGTCAATTTATAATGCATACAGAGCATTTACCTTTTAACGACGATGAAGTCTGCGCAAGACTTGATTCGCCATGGCGTGACTCGGGGCGTAATCGAAACAGATTCTCAAAGCGAGATCCAGGAGCACGATGTAATCAGGAGCATCCTGAGCGATACTTTGGCTGTGAGTGGTAATATTTTCTTCGGTTGTGCGCTTCACCTCACCTTCTGAACTCAGGCATACGATATCATAGATCTTATTGCAAAAGGCGTTCACCACCTGAGCCCCGACAAAATCTCGGAGGTTCATTCAATGTTGATGAGCACGGCGCGATTTCACGGTAAATTCTACGTGCCTCCTGGCGACACGCGCGCGATAACCCGCCATACGGTGTATGTGAATACACCAAGTGGGCGTGTCAAGTTCTGCCCTTACTCTGCCGTGGATTCGGAGCTTGTTGCCATATGCAAGGCTGCCAAGGTCGGATTCGAGTAAATCAACTCGGACGCGCTTACCTGGCGTTGCCAGGCCCTTACAACCAATATGACGAACCCGTTCGCCGTCGCGAGTTGGCTGCATCTCGTTCTAGCCAGATGTCATCCGTTCGATGTGAGTGCTACCGCAGGTGTATTTACTTGGGATTGACCGCCTATCTGCAGGACGGAAATGGCCGGGTAACAAGACTCGTTGCCTCAATCCCGTTACTCCTAGCTGGCTACCCGCCTATCTCCATCTCACTTGACCAACGCAGTGTTTATTTCCAGGCCATCGACGAGGTGACCAACCGCTTTTCTCGTGGAGCGACTGGTATCATTTATGCTCACAGCGCCGTAGGCATCCAATGGGAACCACGTACCCTTCATGCAGTGCACCTTCAATGGCATGATGACAGCAATGGAGAGGATAGAACAACTGAAGGATTAATATCACAAGGGGGCCTCGAAAAAGTGGAGATTGGAAATTCGTTCGGCTTATCGCATTCATATATTACAGGACAACAATTGAACCAAGGTACTTGTTTACTGGACTCTTTCTTAGAGGTCAAAAAGTACCAGGCTTTGCTCACTCGCAGGCTCAAGGAGCAGCGAGGGTAAGTATTTTGGAAAATATCAAAGGCCGACGGTACTTACCAGAGTCAGTACGTTCCGTAGGAAATTTTCGTGGAAGTATTTCTATCTGGTGCTCGTATCACGAATCAACATGATTTTCCCAAAGTTTTTCCTTTGCTACGGTATATGCTGTGATTTGTTTACGTTTTGATCTTTGATCTTTGTCGACGTTCGAAACCAATCTTGCCAGGAGGGGATGCTTATGGCGACAGGCAGCTCGATTCGCCAAGGGAGCACACACATCCTTTGCGTCGTCGATTCCCAAGGAGCACTCCGCGGGATCTTATCCACTGCACCTCGATCGGGCCAATTCCGTGCGATCCAATACGACAGCCTCGTTCGTTCCGCGCAAGAGCTCTCTCCTCATCTCGCTATCACCAATCTCTGGACCCCAGCTCAACTCGGGACATCTAGTAATTAGCTCGCGGACGAAGCGGCGAAGGAGGCAACCGTGATGGAAGCCATCCTGGGCCAATTCACCTCTCTCACCACCGTGCGGCGCCTTATCCACTTGCAAGTGCTCGAGACGTGGAACGGGCAGTGGTCCAAGTCGAAAATGGGGCAAGCTCTACGTGACATTGATCGCTCGTCCCCGTCCCTTCGACTTGCGCCGCTGTACACGTCAACCACCCTCCCTCGCAAGACAATATCCGCACTGTCCAGGCTGCGCACGGGACCATCCCACCTCAATGCATACCGCCACAAGTCTGGCTTCATCACGGCCCCCTCCTGCACAGCCTGCGGCATCCCGTACGAGACTCGTGCCCATTATCTCCTTGAATGTCCAGCCCAGCACTCGACCACCTCCGCCCACCTCTTTACGCGGTGGCAAAGTCAGCAGGCCACCTTCGGCTCCCTTCACATCTCAACCCTCCTCAAAGTCCTAAAGGCGACGGGAGCGTTTGTGCAGGCCTCGGGGCGTTTTGACGGCGCGGCGCCGGGGTAGCGGCGCGGAGAGGCGCGCTTGGGGGAGAGGGAGACGCGGAGAGGCGTGATTGCAGCGGAACGGGGGCCGCGGGGGACCGCAGGGGGGTGGGCGAGGATGGTCTTGATCTCGGTTTTCTTTCTCTCTTTCTCTCTTACTTATTATCTCATCACTCCCTCATATACATAGGAACAAAACCACCGCACGAATATCTTATCTCAATCATGGACCATTAACAGATACACCCGCGCATCGATAGAACCAGTTTTCCTCTCTCCGTATTTCTTTTCTTCTCTTCATCTCTCGTATAAAAACTGTCACCTAAGAATCCACTCCACAATATTCTTACTTACCCCCACACGTACTGCTACCGTAGCCTTACTGGCCATATGCAGTAACCAAATGAATAAATCAAATCAAATCAAATCAAATCAATTACAAGCCACGACCCGCCAGAAATCCCTTCAGATGGCGCCAGACATCGCACCTTCCTCCAACTCCCTCACCTGGCGGTTGAATGTGTCTTTCAACGTCTCTAGAAGATTTCCACCAAGGTTCTCGTGGGCCCACACAGCGCGGAATACCGCCAAGGTCCTCATTGCCATCACAGTATCCCGATGCTTTATTCCCAGAATTTTGTGTCGTCCCGTGAAGACTTGGAGCTGACGTGCCATGGCTTGCCGATTGTTGTTCATGTAATGGTGTGTGAGGGCGACACCCTGAACGGCGGTATACATCTGGAGGTCATGAGAACCATGCAGGGTGGTCCTTTGCTCAACAACCTCCAGCCCTATGTTTAGTGCCTGATCGAGGCGTCCGAGGGCGCGATAGGCAGCCGCAAACAAGAACATGGTGTTCAGCGTCTCAGGGGCGTCAATGCCGAAGACCTTCTTCCTTATATCCATCTGGTGATTGAAGCCGTTGTCGATATTGATACCAGGTTGTGTAAAAAACTCGCCGCATCGGAATTCCGTCACCAACAAGTTAAAATTAGCGCGGAGATTGTCAGGGTAGTACCACATGCCCTCAGAGGAGCAAAGATGGGCCTGTCGGTTTCTCAAAGCCGCAACACCACTGGGATCAAGATTCAGGTCCTTCCACGCTATCAGGCCATCGAGGGCGGCAATTTGGAGCTGTTCAGCCATTTGCAACACCTCCGACACCCGGGGGAATGGAGACTTGTGTTGCCAAGCAAATGCTGGACATGGCCTTTCAATGGATAGGGGCCGGCTGACATCCATTGGGTCATCAAGCTGAACCATAACACCGTGTTTTGGTTGCATAGTCAAAGATGTACGTTGCGAGCTGGATGCTCGAGGTGATGACGATTCGCCCGGTCCCAGTGAAGGCCCTCCGACAGCGGCCGAAGGAGCGGGCATGTCGTTCGCGCCGTTGTCATATGGGCGATTAAAGAGCCATTCGACGGCATGCACAGTGTTGCCAGACTGGCGCGAGGGTATGTGAGAGGAGGTAGGGACATTGCGCGAAATGGTCATACCGTCTCCCGGAGCGCCTTCCTCGCCTGCGGGGGCGTGAACCCCATATCGGAAAGCATAGTGGTCTGAGCACCATCGCCACCTGATGCGCCGGCATGAGGTACAATGGGATCATCGATGTCTAAAGGGGTGTGTTAGTGAATCATCAGCACATAACGAGGAGTGGCAACAAACCCGCGTCGTCTATGTGTGCAAGCAGCCACTCCATTGCAGCGTGTGCGGTGGAGTTCCCTGTGGCCACGAGCGCCTTCTGACACTGAATCACAGGGAATCCCATACCCAGAAGCTCGCTCATGGTGACTGCGTCGAATTGAGGGGCAGAGGCTGCCGTCTCCCGGAGCACCTTCCTCGCTTGCGGGGGCGTGAACCCCATATCGGAAAGCATGGTGGTCTGAGCATCATCACCACCTGATGCGCCGGCCTGAGGTACGATGGGATCGTTGATGTCTAAAGGGGTGTGTTAGTGGATCATCAGCACATAACGAGGAGTGGTAACAAACCCGCGTCGTCCATGTGCGCAAACAGCCAATCCAGCGCATTGTGGACGGTGGAGTTCCCTGTGGCCAAGAGTGCCTTCTGGCACTGAATCACAGGGAATCCCATACCCAGAAGCTCGCTCATGGCGACTGCATCAAATTGAGGCCCAGAGGCTGCCGCTGCTGAGGGGATTGGGCCATCGAGGTGAACACCTTTCAAGGACTCACCGATTCCTACCACATACGAAGGGAATAATTGTTGGGCCGGTCCTGGCGACGACCTCGCGACATTTGTTGGTGGGTTGAAATTGTGGGTTGACTGATTGATGGCCTGCGGATCGATGACACCTGAGTCCGATTTATTCTTCATGGGATTGAGTACCCCCAGATGGGCACCGGGCACGTCAGGCGGGGCAATGTGGGGTTTGGAGATCATGCTCGCAAGCTCGTCGTGAACTTGGGTTGCAGTCGGCCGGTCACTTGTGTTGGAGGCCCAGCAGCGTGTAGCAACTTCCCATAGCTCATCACTCATTTCCCGACCTTCATCAGCTTCCGGGCGTTCTGGCCGCACCCCACGATGGACAACGAGATCGATAAATTCCCCGTACGGTATGGAGAGCAGGGGGATTTCGTCCGTGTATAACTGATGAGACAACTGGATAAGCGTGCCGACAGGTCCTAATGGTAGTAGTAACTTCACCTCATAGACAGTCATACCAAACGCATAAATATCCGCCGGCATCCTATATCGCCCGCCGGTTAACAATTCTGGAGCCATCCAGTTGCGGCTGCCAAGGACTGGGGTGACATCCATGGTAGTGAGAGTCCGTGAGTCGGCATCCGCCTTGAGGCGAGCAAGCCCAAAGTCGCATAGCAGCGCTCGCCCGGTGGACTCCACCAGGACGTTGATCTATAGGCGACTTCAGCGGTGTATTCGTGGAACGTGGAAGTTTGTTACGCACAGCCTTGAGATCCCCGTGGCAGATTCTCCGTGAATGAAGGTATTCCAATCCCAGAGAGATGTCGCGCAACTATCGGATTGTTGTTGTCGGGGGGCATGACAGAGTAAAAAGACACACGATAGGCACCGGATCGAGGGTGGGTCGCTCTCGCAGGAACTCCCGTGCGTTGTGGGGAACATATGGCATCACGATAAAGGGTTTATCATCCAAAGTATTGGCACCAAGGAACTGCAAGATGTTTGGATGCCGGAGTGTCGACCAGATCTAAAGAACACTGAGATAAAGCAGAGAGGGACACAGTCTGCGTACCTTTATCTCATTCCGCAGGGACTGGTGTGCATTCATCAGGTGGGATCTATGCCGTGCATGGAAGAAACCTACGGCAGCACTTGGTTTTGCACCAGCAGCATTTTGTAAATTCTTGATCGCGACTTCGGTTCGATTCCACGTTCCGTGGTAGACGGTCCCACTATCATGGTCAGGCTGGGCAGCACACAATTGTGCAACTCACAATCCGCCGGCACCGATTTCAGGACCGTACTCGATTTCGAACGAGGAGATCATCCACTCTTCGACCGTCACATTTTGGCCGCTCCTCGACGTCAAATATTGCAAGGTGTGACTGTAGAATTTCTGCTCTGCTTGGTCGACACTGTGAGTGTTCAGTTGCTTCTGAATGGACACCATCATTGCTATGGTATTATTCTGGTTGATTTCTGAAATTTGTAAGGCAGTCTGTCGAGCGCATCAAAAGTATCGAGATATTCTCACCGAGCGTCTGCAGTAGGCGCGCATTGTCTTTCTCGAGGCTAATTAGATGGGCATGCAAGGCTTCCGTGTCTCGAGCCTGCGCCCTCTTGCTGTCGGCCTGCATCGTTCGAATATTAACGAGGGAGGATATCTGTGAATATTCAAAATCGACGGCGCCGACTGATACGGGGAATAAATACCTGAAAGGCATCGACACACATTCCAAGGCGCCTGTGGAATAGCTCGATCTTGGCAATACGGGAGTCCTTTTGAAGGAGGAGCCTCAGGAATGCACGCTCCTTCTCCTCCTCCACAAAGCGATGAATCTGGCGCAGTAGCCTAGTCCGATGGGTTGAACAAGAGAGCGGGGTAATCAGGCAGCCACGTACGTTTCCAAGTCCACCAGCGGCCCAGCACATCTCGTCGCAACCAGGCGCGATTCAGTGAACTCGGTGTTTAGCGTCCTCAAGAGCTGCTCGGCGGCCGTGGCCAAAACTTGGAGCTGGTTTTTGCTGGATTGCACCTGTTGTATAGTCGCGACAATGAAGCTATAAACACTGTAGGAGGTGCGGAGGGCAGCAACAATCTCCATTTCACCGAGCGGCGAGGTGGACGGAGAAGGGGTAAGTATGGCATTCTTTTAGACGCTGTTATTTATCTGACCAGCTGATGCTGCGTAGGGCTTTGATCTGTTCCCGTCGCTGACCGTGACGACGGGACGGATGCAATTTTCGGTTGAAGGGTTGCGATTGGGTTGCCGCTGTACGCTTCCCATCAACGTTTTTGCCGACTGACCTGAGAACGAAAATCAAGACCACGACCTCCTCCTAGTCCCCAACAAATCCAGGAAAAAGTACCCGTCGACAACGGGTGACGGTCGGGAACGGGTCAAACAACCGTCGGAAACAAGCGCCGTTTTTGCAGCCGCCGTAGACAGACATCATTAGCATCTTCCGGCGCTAATCTTCCGGTGTTTCAAATTCAGAGGAAAGAAAGGGTGCAAAGTTTGCACAGGCGGGCACCTTGTGCCTCGGGCGTTCGTTTTCTCTAGGAGTCAGCCAGCGGAATTCGACCTTTGGGCTTCTGCGAGTGGGAACTTGGGCAGATTATCGTCCCGAAGGAAGCAAACCATTCCCCCCCTTTGAAGCTTAAAGCTCGACCGAAATTTATTATGGTCTCAGTGGCGGCAAGAGGATACTTATTGTTTGAGGCATTTGTCTTTTGAGAGCTCTTTGTCCGCTGCGTAAGTTCAGGGACTCAAACGTGGATGGGTGGTTGTGCAACGCGCCATAATAGTCGAGCTCGAGCCATGAGCCAAGGAGGCTTCGGAGGCAAACTTCCAGCACAATAACAGTTAACTTGAGCGCCGACTTGATTGATTAATTGTGGATGGACATTGGAAGCAGATAGATCGAGTGCTCAGGGATTGAAGATGGGCGTCATGCGAGGCAAATCGAAGCTAGTCACAGGCCTCCAAGAATTCTAGTTGCACTAGGAAGAACGAACGGGAGCCACTTGAAGACTGCAAGTGCGAGAACCTAGGACTTCCATTCCGAATTCGCGTCGAATTTTGCAATGCTTCAGGAACCAGGGATGAATAGGACAGGAATTTCGAACCGGGCTACACGGTTCAAAGCACAAAGGCTCGAATGACTGAGCGGATTCGACGCGATAATTTGGATTTCGATGGTGATGGTTTGGGAGAAGACGAGATAGGGGCCCTGAAGCCCCAGCCAAACAGCGACAGACAATGCCCGCTCGTCATCATGAACCCCCAGCCGAACTCACCAAAACGCGTCGAGGAGTTGTGGTTCGAAGACGGGAATATCGTGCTCCAGGCTGGGGATAGCCAGTACCGCGTGTACCGCGGTGTTCTGGCCGCTCGCTCCCCCGTATTTCGCGACATGCTCGCATTCCCGCAGCCGCCGGATTCGGAGCTCGTAGACGGATGCCCTTTGGTGCGCCTCCCCGACTGCGACATAGAGGTTACGTTCTTTCTGAAAACCCTTTTCGACCCCGAGTATGTCCTTGCCCTCGGCGCTGACGCTTTGCTCACTTCACACTGGCACGCACTGGCAGGTTCTTGAGGCCGTTTCCATTTCACACAACATTTGAAATCGTCACCGGTTGCCTCCGCCTGAGCCATAAATATGAGGTGGCGGGCCTCCGCCGGCTGTGTCTCGTCCACCTCTCATCCGGTTACGACACCGAGTTGTCTAGATTCGACGTGGCTAGCTTTCACCTTGACTTCGATCTCCACCTTCCTTCATGGCATATTCAATCATGGCCCTGGCCCTCTGGTCCAGAGAGCCACCTTCATGGCATCCAACTCTTCCGGGAGGTTGAAGCCGCGTGGCTGCTCCCTATTGCTTTCTATAATCTTTCTTATGCAGCCGAGCCACTCGGCAGAGATATTTTTCACGGAACTTTGTTCAACAATATCCCGTGCAACCTCAGTGTCGAGGACCAGAACTCCTTCGTGGCAGGTCACACCATTCAAAGCCGCGCAATCACAGATATCTTGCAATTTTTGGCGGATCCACTCGATATCGACGGATGTAACTCTCCGGCGGAATGTGCCATAGAAAGAATCAAGGCAATTGGCGAGGTTCGTCAGTCAGTCAGCGATGCCTCATCCAATCCACTTGATGCGTGGGGGGCGACGACTGGGTCCTGCTCGACGACGTTTGTGACGTCTGCCTTCCCATATTGAAGGAAACACACAACGCGGCCCGCCAGACGTTCTGGGACAAGCTACCGGAACTTTATGGTCTGCCGCCGTGGGAGGAGCTGGAAGAGATGAAAGTCGCGGCCGTTGGGAATAATTGGATTTCCTAGGTTTAGAGGATTTTGTACGTACCCAAGCCTTCATCGTGTTCTGCCTCCCTCACGGATTCCTCCTAGGATGAGGATTTCCGCACAGTAGAAATTAATGATAACTACATGGGCTGCTAATACCTCAAAACTTGATTGATCCATGAGTTTGTATGTAACGTTGCACGCTTGGTTGCACGTCTGCGTCCTATGAGGGGCTGTCTCTAGCGAATTTCCTCGAGCGTCTTAGTTCAACGGTCCGAGTGCTTAGCCTCCTCGTCAACTCATATCCTACGGATACATACCGGGCGATTGGTCCAGATAAAAAGGTAAATAAGTACTACGGTATCTGTCGTGATTTGTTTACATTTTGATCTTTGTCGGAGTTCAAAATCAATCTTGCCACTCGCCATCATGGACACTCAGCCGAACTCACCAAAACGCGTCGAGGAGTTGTGGTTCGAAGACGGGAATATTCTGCTCCAGGCTGGAGATAGCCAGTATCGGGTGTACCGTGGTGTTCTGGCCGCTCGCTCCCCCGTATTTCGGGATATGCTCGCATTCCCCCAGCCGCCGGATTCAGAGGTCGTAGACGGATGCCCTTTGGTGCGCCTCCCCGACTGCGACAAAGAGGTTACGTTCCTCTTGAAAGCCCTTTTCGACCCCGAGTATGTCGTTTCCCTCGGCGCCGAAGCTCTCTGCTCACTTCGCGTAGGTTCTTGAGGCCGTTTCCATCTCGCACAACATTTGAAATCGTCACCGGTTGCCTCCGCCTGAGCCATAAATATGAGGTGGCGAGCCTCCGCCGGCTGTGTCTCGTCCACCTCTCATCCGGTTACGACACCGAGTTATCTAGATTCGACGTGGCTAGCTTTCAGCTTGACTTCGATCACGACCTTCCTGCATGGCAGATTAAATCCTGGTATTGGCCCGGCGATTCAGGCAGCGAAATTTATGTCATCCAACTCTACCGGGAGGTTGAAGCCACCTGGCTACTCCCTAATGCCTTCTATAATCTTTCTTATGCAGCCAAGGGACTCGGCAGGGATATTTTTCACGGAACTTCGTTCAATGGCATCCCGTGCAACCTCAGTGTTGAGGACCAAGAGTCCTTTATGAAAGGTCACACCATTCAAAGCCACAGCGCAATCACAGATACCTTGGAATCTTTGGCGGATCCACTCAATATCCAGGGATGCAAATCTCCGACGGAATGTGCCCTGGAACGATTCAAGGCAATTGGAAAGGTTCGCGAGTCGGTCAGGGATGTCTCATCTGATCCACTTGACGTGTGGGAGAGCGAAGACTGGGACCTGCTCGACGACGTTTGTGACGTCTGCCTTCCCATATTGAAGGAAACACACAAAGCGGCCCGCCAGGCGTTCTGGGACAAGCTACCGGGACTCTATAGTCTGCCGCCGTGGGAGGAGCTCGAAGATATGAAAGTCGCGGCCATTGGGAATGGTTGGATTTAGAGGATTTTGTACGTACCCAATCCTTCATTCTGTTCTGCCTCACTCACGGATTCCCTCCTAGGTTGAGTCTTTATTCGCAGTAGATGTGATCCCCCGATGTCAATATTGAGTACACGGGTTGATAATACATACCCCTCGAAATTTGCCTTCTTTTCTCAGACTAGGACTTCGATGTGCTTTCAAGTTCTTTTAGAACCATCTTCTTCTTCGGGGTAGAGGTAAGTTTCGAGAAGGAAAAACGGTCGAGCGACGGATTTATGTTTTGAGCTCATTCGTAGTGTTGCAGCTCCGTCGCAAAACCCCTATAAACCGACCGAAACGACTGCATGCTTGACTGTATGACAACAACGATCATCCCAGATGGTCTTAACTCATGCGGTCCGAGTACCTTTTCAACTCTTTGCACTCCTCAATAATTATGCCAAGCTACATACCTCACTGGACGATCGAGAGTAACTGTACTCGAGGAGCATGACCGGGATCAATTTGATTGAAGTGTGTTGTGGTTTGTGTACGCGTCGCGTTTCGAGCTTGCCACTTACGATCATGCACGCACTGCGAGTCACCAAAACGCGTCGACGAACTATTGATCTAAGACCGTAATGCAGACTGGGCACTATATCGCGGCTTGCTCGACGGTCTGCGTAGTCCGGACATGCTTGGCCTGAAGTCTGAAGTCACTGCGTCCGACGTCGCATCCCCAGCTGCAATGGACTTTCAATTTCGCCTCGAGGGGCGTCTCGCTCAGATGCCCTCATCCCACTCATCGATACCTACGTTTCGCTCGCAGATCTCGCCCGGTGAGCGTCCAACCGGTCTGGATTGGCTTGAATGTCACGACCTCCCTCAGGCCTTGGACTACGCGTCATGCAGACGATTTCCCGCCTGATAGTTGACCACCGGTCTTCCGTGGCTCTTTAACCCTCACTTATTTCAAGCTTGCCGCTTACCATCGTGGACGCATTGCCAGCCACCGGAAAACGCGTCGACGAATTGTGGTTCCAAGGCGGAACTATTTCAATCCTGGCTGGGGCTCCAACAGTGGGCGGATTCGGAACGCACTTTGAGCCGAGATTCAATCCCAGCTGGGGAATAGCACCGTTTAACGAGCCGCTAAATCATTTTACCTAACTTTCTATCGCAGGTCTCGCTCACTGACCCACCAACTGCTCTACATTGACTTTAAAGACCTTGCTTTTCGATCCCCGCAAGTCCCTTTCTCTGCTTGTCCTCCCTCTCATGAAGGTGAATACCATCTCTATTGCATCATCGATTGCATTAGCAAATATGGACGCTGCACACAAAAAATTGAGGTGATGTTTCCTTCTTCGTACCGAATTTTGGTGATCAGGCGACTCTGCGGTTCTCCTTGTACTTTGTATGAGGGGTCTGCGCAGGTGATCAAATGTTCAACGGTATCCGTAGCATACACTTGACGCATGTATGTAGTACGAGCCCCGGCTGTTTCTTAACGGGACCGCGCCGGTAATTCCTTCCTTCCATACATAGCTCGCTGTCAATAGGTAGAGGTACCTGTCGCCGTACTATGTAAGGTGAGGAAGGCTTCCTTCGTGCCTCTGCCCCACTCACAGCGAGGTGGGTTTTTAATTTTTTTCAACACGAACAGCATAGGAATATACAACAAGGAAACCACGAAGAACCCAATGACAAAAGTAGACTATCTCGGCCGACTAGTAGAGGAAATATTTGGCGGTGTACTTCACGCTGATGTCGGCGGATCCGGCAACGCACTTCAAGAAGTGTGAGCCATTGAGACGTGTACAGTTTGGGAGAGTGCTCACAGATGCGGGGGGTTGGCCGTTGACGGTGTCAATGCGGAAAACCTTGGAGGCAAGGGAGCCTCCCGCGTTGTTGAGCGCGAGCCAGTCAATGTTGACAGCAGGGTTGGCAGGGGCGGTGATGTCGCCGACCTTCGCGCCAAGGACGAACGCGGAGGAGTTCCCGGCGAACTTGCCCGTGGAGGTGAAGTCCCACTTGGGCGAAAGACCGGTCCCGCTGGGCGACGTAACGAAGTATTGGAACTGAAGATATTTGTTAGGACGCAACGAGGAAAACTTGAAGAAGCGACATCGACGCACCCCAAGCAGAAGAGGCGCCCCAATCTTGGCCCCGATGTCATTAGCGGTGACGCTGGCAGGAACGGCTTTCCAAACGTCGAAACCGAGGGTCTGGATAACCGCGAAGGCGGGAGTTGTGTCGAGGCACGAAATGTCGAACAATGAAGCAACGGCTCCGGTAGAACTGGGATTTAAATTCAGCCAATGGGAACTAGTTATTGCACGGAATGACCAACGTGTATGTCAGGGTCGAAGCACTGCAGGTGTAGTTTTGAACACCGACCCCCAGGAGGACGAAGAGAGGATCGGTGGTGGGGGAAACCAGTTGCGTCTGGTTGGCGGGCAAATCCATCTTGGCCGCGGCGGTAGAGCAGGTGTCCTGGCGGGGTGGAGCGGGACCTGCAGGAGTGGCAGCGACCAAGAGGGCTGCAGAAGTCAGAGCGGAGAGTAACTGGAGGGTGAACATCGCGGAAGAGTGGGAAGGAGAGTATTGTGAGGCCACCTTGCGCAAACCTTCTTTTATACCCTGTATCCGATCCGGACTGGATGAAAGCAAATGCGGAAACAGGGCCAATTGGGTCTCGAATTCGGCGTATCGAATCTCGATCAGGGCGAACATCGCGGAAGAACGTGGGAGGGAGAGTATTGTAACGCCACCCAAGTTGCGCATACATTCTTTCATACACTGTGCGAAAACAGAGTCAAATTCCTACTAAATAAAAAAATCAGTAGAGCGGAAAGCCTGAGTATCTCCTGGGGGACCGGAGGGCCTCAACCTCAGTCGAGTTGCGGACCGCTTGAATCTAGCGCGGCGCGGTTTTGCGTCGACGGTGGATGGAGAGAAGAAGCTTCCATCAAATGACAGATAATTCTAATGGGAAACCCGGTTTCCCGAGAAACCCCCCTCTAAAAATCGAATGTTATTGGGGAACCGGGTTTCTCAAGAAACCCCTTCGGAATTCGCGGGGTACACGGGCTTGGCACCGGCCAATTTCTGACTTGCATTGTTGTCAATGCCCGGAAGAATGACTCGGAACACCGTGCGTAGTTCAGGGAAGTCGGATTGGATCATTCAGGTAACAGATAGATATACACATCAAGCTCCGTCTAGCCGATTGAACGGCACAGTGTGCGTTCGTGTGCATCTTGATTTGCGACTTTTTTTGCAGCCCATGCGGCCGTGTGGGGAACTTTATCTCCTGGCAGTCTCCTCCTGCTTGCGATTGCGATTGCGATAGTGACGCCGCGCGTTCGGCCGGCCGAGTTTGCACCTCCTCTATGCCGGCTCTCCCTCGCATTTGTCAGGCATGCCGTACGCGGCCGACCTCTTTGCGATATGGTATGTAAGTCACAAATTCGTTCGCAATGAGTTTTGCTGGCTGCAATCATGTAAACAGATTGGAGATGGATGGTGTTCACTTCAGCCGAATTCACATTGAGGAGGCTCACAATCAGGCGGGAGCTAATTGCGGAGGTACCAGGCAGTGATTGCACCCATAGTAAACTATTGATGGTGTCCAAAGAGTACCACAGAGTAAAATTGCTGAAAATTGAACCGTGAGAGCAGCGATTTGATGCAATCAATATTGGCTATTTCATGCGGCTTTTTGCTCCGCTGCTCCATACACTCAAAATATACACACTCAAATCTATGCCAGTAGTTAAGGATCTCAGGAAACAATTTATTATTGAGAATCACCAGTGCACAAGATTTCTCTGACCGGTGGGGGTTTCTCAGGAAACCGGGTTTCCCATTAGAATAATCTTCAAATGTCAATGACGGCATCAAAATATCGTACATTCCTGTGGACCATTGGTCCATCGGCGTTTTGTGCGAAAGCGCCGCAAATTTCGACGGCGGACAACGCTTCGTGGCCGTCCCCGGCGTCCCGTCCCCGTTAATCTCGCCTCAAGGTGCGTTCCGAGTCCGGCCGCTCTGCATTGTCTTTAATGCTTGATTTTGACCTTGCTTTCTCGAATTCCCCAGGCCCGGGAGTTGGAACTATACGACGTGCGTCCTGGAGACGGTTTCCGTCCGAGATTCTGTGCACCAGTCTTCCCCGCTCTTTGGCCTCACCATCAGCCGCACCCCCGCCCGAAACCAAGTATTGAGTATTCATTGCGGCAGTGCAGCCTAATCGCGGTGGGCAAATCATTTACCGACCGCTCTGTTGTATGTGTTGAATAAATGCCTCTTCCCATGAGATCCCAACTAACCTCTTGTTCCAGTCCTTTGGGCAACCAACCTCAAACCTCGGGGCGGAGTTTCTTGCGCCATTATATTATGGTCCGTAGTTTTCCCAGAAACCAGCTACTCCCGGGTCCTTCGGTCAACCTTACACTTGCAGCGGGATTCCGACATAGGACGCCGCCCGACGGGTTTCTCGAGGAATCTCGGGCTTCTCGGAATGTATTGAGTGCCGGTTCAATGACGCCTCACACGACAGCGCATTCGACTCGCGAGACCATTCTCCACTCACGCTCAACTAATTGTTTTTTGCCTCAGGAATTGAGATTTGTCCGTTCAAAACAGATTCAACCTCAACGCTAACTCCATTAAAAAAATAATTTAAATGCTAACGAAGTCATGCACTCGAATTCTAGCGAGTTAGCTCACTTCGTCCTGCCATTCTGGCCATGAGAACGAGAACCAAGACAGGAACCAAGACAGGAACAGGGCAGGAACACGTTCCGTCGGCGCTGACCAATCAGGGGGGTGGGAATGAATGATCGACCGGCCCGCGCTGCGGACTTTCTCATTCTGCGAATCTGCGGTGATGTATCACCTTGAACTTGACTGAGTCTACGATGAGCGCCTACTCGTCGCTCCCCACAACGAATGGGTATCCCCCGCTGCAAACAAAAACGCTCCTAGCCCGCCTCGCCGCCGCGCCCCCCACTCGAATTCGGCGTCTATTCCCCTTCATTGCAGTCCTCGTCCTCAGCTCGTCTCTGGTCGTCTACTTCGTCTTTTCCTCCGTCCCACTTTCGTTCTCCTCAAGACTCTACTCGGACTCGCACTTTGAAGAAGCGGATGCAGGGACCCCCGCGTTTGGTAGCAGCACTGGTAGTACTTGGACGGACGCCGGTCCTGGGAGCCCCTTCTTCCGTGACACACACCCGGCGCTGCATGCACGTCTCTTCCTCGCGCGCGCACAGGCCGAAATCCGCGCGAGGGGACTCGACACGTGTGGCGGCCAACTGAGCGTGCCGATGGTGGAGGGGTACATGAAAGCTGCCGTGCCGTATTGCGAGCCTCGGGGTGCGTTTATTTCCTTCTAATTATACTTGACATCCATCGTCGAGTACAATACTGCATCCATGTCCTGACATTCCCGCACAGATGCAGGCGCGGCCTCGATAACATGCTTCCCCGCGCGCGCCCCCTCCTCGCCTAATAGGTGGTGGCCCTACCCGCAGTCGTTCTGTGCCGCGCATCATCTCGCGCACACCCCCGGCTGGGGCGGCTCCCTGCAGGACCACGGGCTGTTCACCGGCTCCTGCGACCTCACCTCCGCCGGGCGCGCCCTCAAGGACTCTATGGGCGGCGAGGTATTTCTTGGGAGCGAGTTCATCGAGCCCGACGCTCTGCTCGCTAAAATACAAGAGAATAATCGAAATAAGAATGGTGGTGGTCGGGGAGGCGCGGGGGCATGCGCGGAGAACATAACGCACCCCGTGCTGTTCGTCCCGAGGCAGGATCGGTGGAATCCATTCCATGTGGGGGAGGATCTAGTCACGACGTTCCTGGCGCTGACGTTGTTTTCGTTGACGCCCCCGCCGCCTTCCACTGCTACATCTGGCTCGTGGCTGCCCTCGTGGGCCTCAAGCTCCACTACTACTACTACTTCCTCAGCGACGAGCGCCGACCTCCTCACCGCCCTCCCCGAGACGTACTTTTCCCTCCTCTCCCCTGCCTCCTCTTCCCATTCCTCCGACTCCCCGTCATCCTCTTCCGCCAACGCCACCTCCACCGCGCAACAACAACACCAACAGCAACTGCAGCACGAGCTAACAGAACTCACGCACGCCTTGTCGCATACCGCCTCCCTGCAGCTCGTCTTTTCCGACAACTTCATTCCGAGCGAGAACCTCTTCGCCCCGCTGTGGGACCGGATTGGGGGGCGGGTGCCGCGGAGGATGGGGTTGGAGGGGTTGGGCGTCGACGGGGGTGAGTCGTTTCGTTCTGAGGGTCTTCGTTCTTCTTGAAAAAAAAAGAAAAAACCGAGACGAATCGCAAAGGGCACACACATCTACCCTCGTGCTCGTGCCAATACCTTCCGTCCTTGTTCTCACCTTCCTTCGCTGGCTGACTACCCCCTCCCACAGACCTTACCTGCCTCAGCACGTCCTTCCACTCCGTCGGCTCCGGCGCATCGCTCCTCAGTGGCACTGGCGTCGGCCAGAGGCACACGTGCGCGAGCGAGCTCGTGTGGGGCACGAGCCTGTGGTTAAGATGGGTGTGGGGGCTGGAGGGGGCGGGGCCGTTTTCTGCTTTATCTGGTGTGGGTGCGGACGCGGACTTGGCTGCCTTTACGTCGGAGAATGTGGATGGTCAGATGGTGGAGAGGGGGTTTGCGGAGGGGGGCGGGATGTACAGGCGGGATGCGAGCTGGGATGACGAACTAGAAATACAGGAGCGCGAGCGCGAGGAGGAAGAGAAGAGGGCGCCGGCCCCAGTCCCCGCGGGGGCGCAGTCGACGCCAATCCAGGTACTGTTCTTGTCGAGGGAGAAGTTTGATTTGTGGACAAAGTACGTGCGCGATGGCACCACTAGCTATCACCTTCCTCCCTCCCTTCCTTTCCCTCCTCTCTCGTCCACACGTCGCTAACCCCCCCACCCAGACACTCCGCAAAATCCAAGAAACTCACCCCGTGGCAAGAGGCGCGCCATATCGCCAACGAGCCCGAGCTCGTCGCCGGGCTGCGCGCGGGGCTGGCGGGGCTGTGTCGGACGGTGACGCCCGTACCGGGGAGTGCGTATTCGCATTCCTATCTCTCGTGGTACCCGCAAATGCAAATGACTTACGCGCCTATGCAGGACCCATCGCGCACACGCGGGGACCGCACGACTGCACGTACACGGACGCGGATGCGCTGCCTAGTGCGTGGGGCGTGCGGATGCATGGGCGGGAGGCGACGGCGCTGGGCGTTGCCGTGGGCGGGCGGGGTGCGCCGGTGCAGGTGCCTGCGACGCATGCTGATACTGCGTCGACGACACCCAATCCGCGCCTGGGAGGCAAGGACACGGAGGGCATGGTGAACGAGCGGCGAGACGACTCGCCGCCCGCGCACGACACACGTGCGTCCTTACCGCCGCGCGCGCTACGCTTCGCCACCCTCGACCCGACGACCAGCGCGCTCGCGACGCAGCTCGGCGCGATCGGGCGCGCGGACGTGGTGGTGAGCGTGCACGCGGGCGCTCTCGGGCTGAGTCTGTTTTTGCCGACCGGGAGGGCGAGCGTGGTGGAGCTGGTGACGACGGGGGCGCAGGGGGTGAGTTATCTTATCTGCTTCCCTTCTTTTTTTTCTTTGTCTGCGAGCTCGAGGTGCCTGCTTCGAGCGCGACTGTCGGATCCGCGTACCCATGTACCCGTTTCCTTCCTTTTTACTTACCGTGCACCCGTCCTGCTTACTCGCGTCCTCACCCGTCCACCCGTTTCCTCTTTCCGTCGACCCTTTTCTCGCATTTGATTTCGCATCACCATCTTCACCTTTCAATTCTTACCCTACCGTTCGACCGTATATCCGTTTTACCGCCCGCGCATTCGCCCTATTTTCCATGCGCATTACTACCGTTCCTCCTTTTCCGTTTACCGCTTTACCGTGTTACCGTTCTTCCTTCCTTCCTTTCTTGGATCTATTTTTCGGGCCGTCTTGTGCCTTTCGTCCCCCTCTTTCTCTCCCAATATTTATCTTCTCTTCACACCGAACGAAAACGTGAAACTAACCCGTCCCACGCAGAACCACCACTTCCACAACATGGCGCACATGATGGGGATGCAGTACAGGCGCGTCGACGTGAAGAAGACGGTGGATGTTTCGGCGGTGGTGCGTGCCGTGCGGGAGGTCGTAGAGGAGCGGTTGGAGAGGTAGGGCGCGCGCGAGTGGCCATTGCGAGAGAGGTGTACATTGGCATTTGTGGGCGAGGAAGAAGGGAATGGGCCCCGCGACACGACGGTGGAGGCGCTCGGGAATCCTGCGCTGGTTGCGCGGAACGCGTCTCCCCGCAGGCGTCGAGGTGTCTCTGCACCTTCTTTCAGCGGGGCCGTGCGGTATAATGCTATAGCTAGCGACCCACCCCAGCGGATGGATGAAAGGGTGCCGGAAAATTAGGATTAAAAGTAGAGGGTCGAGCCGTTGTATCATATAATGGGACTTTATTTATTGGTATACAAACGTCAGCTACATGTGTCCGCGATTCGGAGCGGGAAACAACCGGGGATCAAACTGATGATGCATCGCCACAAGGCTTCGAAAAAATTGTCCAAGATGTCTCTGCGAGCGACGGTGAGATTAATACTCATGCATTGACTTGGGGAGACTCATCATACTCTCAGCCGCGTTTTGCCTCTCAGCCTCAGCGTCTCTCGGATGAGATTCTCTTGACGATATTCCGAGAGACCCTGTTACCGTCCTGGATGACAGATCTCATACTACCCCCCACATTGCCGCCGTTTCGCAAGGATGCCTCGTGCGCTGAGCTGTACACAACCCGCACCATCACCGAAGTTTCCAAGGCTTGGTACAACCTCGGTGTCGGATTATTATACGAAAAGATCACGCTGCGCAGGCTTAATCAGTTATCAGCCTTGCTTGGGGCACTCGAGGCGCAGGAGTCACTCCGCCATCTCGTCCGGAGCTTCGATATCACCTTCCTCGGACCTCAGTACTTCTTCGAGTACCACGACTTCGAGATACGCAAGATCGTCGAGCTTTGTCCCCGCCTCTCGCATTTCGGGTATTTTCCCCCACAAAATGACAGCTGCCATACCATCGAAGGTCAATTGCTGCCTTCGACTAGTAGCAGTGCAATCACATCGCTGGGATTTTCCGACATTCCTGGATGGCTCCTGCAACCGGCGTTGATCCAGCACTGTCGAAACCTAAGGTCGCTCTCGCTCCCCCTCAGCCCTCCGATGGCGCCTAATACCCTCATGCATATGCCCATCTCTCCCGACACGCGTAGACGGTATAAGGAGGAGGAAGCTCGTCCGCTCTCTTTCGACAATCTTCAAGTCCTTCACCTCACTCTTTTCAGCGGGTCGGTAATCCGCGACACATGGTCGATGCCGCGCCTTCAGCGGGTCTCGTTGTGCGGGACAATGAAAGATTCGATGACCGGGCTCCTCGCACCATTCGGCGGTACCATCACCTCTCTTTCCCTTTACAATTTAGAATTTCCCGATGAACCAGGTGAGATGTCGCTGTTCTGTCCCGAGGCCGCCCCTAATGCGCTTGCTAACTCGGTCCGTGATTCGTACTTCAGCTCGACCCGGCCAGCGTCCAATCCGAATCCCCGGGCCCGCAAGCGTCCTCATCCTCCAGGGGGTATTGGACAGCTGCCCGAAGTTGGACCACCTCGCCCTCAGTGTGTTGATCTTCGATCGGGCCCTTCAGCAACCAACAATTACCGCGATGGACATATTCTGTCTTGGCTGGAACGCGCCAGAAGCCGATGTTTTGCTTTCTCTCTCCACGCGATTTCCCGCATTGCAGACGCTCCGGACTCTGGACGAATCTATGCGTGTTCTACGGGATATTCCCAGGAGCTTTCCGGAGAGTACCGAGTTCGCGCGCATCTGGGAATGGGCTTCGGGACACAGCGATGATGCTTCCTCCGATTCAGAAGACAGCGATTGGAGGACGGCAGTTTATTGTTCTTCTAATTTAGCGGAGGACGGTGATGAGGGCGACCATGACTACTCTCCTGGTTCAGACGATGACGACGATACCTCGGTGAAAGACGCGTCTGAATCTGGTTCCGACTCGGACGCCATGTCCTGTATCACCGTCGACGACACCGATGTTTTTACAGAGGAGAATTTGACGGAGCTCCTGGAGGAGGAGGAGAAGGAGGAGGAGGATAGATGTTTAATGCAACACCATTATCTACTAATCTGCCCCTAAGTCTGGCCGCCTACTGATTAATGATTCTGTGTAATGCTACCTACCTACCTATCTTGTGTTATTACAGGACTGGGTGGAGCCTACAGGTAATATCTACTTCTCTTCCTTCCTTCCTTCCTTCCTAGTATCTACCTAAAATTGTATCTTTTGATACCTTTTTCAACCTCTTCTCGACATCTACTATAAAAATGTAAACCTACAAGCAGAGTGGTCGTCGTGCAACTCACCGACTGGGCACACACCCAGGCGGTGTACCCTGCGACGATTTTTTGTGCGCTTCAAGACCCCCCCGAAGGGACTGTGACGAGCAGCACGAAGGATCGTGCCAAGGCAGTATCTCCGCCAAGCGACATCATCCCAGAGGGGCTCGCAGCGCTGTCGTGAACATATTTCCTGCTCGGCAACACTGTATGAAGGAGCAAGTCCGCCTTGGCAGCAATGGCCGCTGGTTCCATATCAACTCAGGCGGCGCTGGAAACGGGATTGGCAACCAGATTCAGACAGGTACGTATATGAACAAACGGGTTTGTAAAGTTGAATTATGTTTCTAACCTCACTGCAGGCGGAACGGCGGTGGCGGACTCCAGAGGTGGATTTCGTTGATCCTCCAATCACGCGGATTATGCTCCGAATTACATATGTATATGCGCCACATCCTAGGGGTGTGTGTAAGAAAATTTAGAACGCGCCAGAAAACAAAAGGACAGACGAATGAATGCTTTTGCGGAAGAAGATCAACTCCATATTTTTGCCCAGACGCACAACACTTTTTGTTGGATATTTGAAAAAGCTGGGGCGAAGTCACCACTGGAGAAATAAATAAGTGTCATTGACACGCACGGTGAACTCTTTGTGAAGATTGCTTTGAAAGAAGCCACACAATCGGCAGCAGAATCTGAAATTCGAACGATGGGGCACCCGTCGCCCTTCTCTGTATTCTTTCGCCAATCTTACATTGGCACTAGAAGATGACATGGTTCAAGTTCTGGAAGAAGAGTCCGCGATAAAAGAACGAGACTACTGCATATCAGCTCCGGAATGCAAACAATTATCATTGATAGCGACGCGATGTGATCTAGAAAGACTCGCCTAGGAAGGATGCTTAACTAAGGTAAAACACGACGAAGAAATGGGCACATCCGAGTCCTCCGGGGCGCAAACCTAAGAAATCAAATTATTCCCAATGGCCGCGACTTTCATCTCTTCCAACTCCTCCCACGGTGGCAGACCATAATGTCCCGGTAGCTTGTCCCAGAACGCCTGGCGGGCTGCTCCGTGTGTTTCCTTCAAGATGGGAAGGCAGACGTCACAAACGTCGTCGAGCAGGTCCCAGTCTTCGCCCCACACGTCAACTGGATCGGACGAGAAATCCCTGACTGATCCGCGAATCTCTCCAATTGCCTTGAATCGTTCCAGGGCACATTCCCTCGGAGATTTACATCCCTGGATATTGAGTGGATCCGTCAGAAACTGCAAGGTATCTGTGACTGCGCGGCTTTGAATGGCGTGACCTGCCACGAAAGATTTTTGGTCTTCGACACTGAGGCTGCACGGGATGCCATTGAAGGAGGTCTCGTGGAAGATATCCCTGCCAAGTTTCTCGAACGAAGTAGAAATATTGTAGAAGGCATTGGGGAGCAGCCAGAGCGCTCCAACCTCTCGAAAAAGCTCGATGGCATAGATTTCGTGTGCTGCAAGAGGGCTGGGCCAGGAGCACGAGATCATATCGGACGCGGCATTATCGTCGTCAAAGTCGCGGCTAGCCGTATCCCATCTAGATAGCTCGGTGTCGTAGACTGAGGTGAGATGGACGAGAGCGCGCCGCCGAAGATAAGCCACCTCATATTTGTGGCTCAAGCGGAGGCAGCCAGTGACTGTCTCAAACGTTGTGCGGGATGGAAAGGGCATGAAGAACCTTTCGCAAAGTGAGAAAAGTTTGACAATGACAACTTGAAGGAAGAACGCACTCGGGGTCGAAAATCGCCTTCAAAAAGAACGTAACCTCTATGGCGCAGTCGGGGAGGCGCACGAGAGGGCATCCATTGACGAGCTCGGAATCCGGCGGCTGGGGGAATGAGAGCATATCGCTGAACACAGGCGAGCGAGCGGCCAGAACACCGCGGTAGACCCGGTACTGACTATCTCCAGCCTGGAGCACGATATTCCCGTCTTCGAACCACAACTCCTCGACGCGTCGGGGTGAGTTGGGCTGGATGTCCATAATGGTGAGTGGTGAGTGGCAAGAACGCGTACACAAACCACAACATCACGTTATGGTTTGGGGACGGCCCGGGAGTCTCCTTTTCTTGCGACCACGTCAACGGCAGGGTAAGATGCTTGTGTTCAACTGAACCAATGTGACTGACTCCTCCAGGTACGGCAGGCTAATGCCCCAAGGAAAATTGTCTGGCTCCGAACCCCGGATCGCAGAAATGCACCGCAGCTTGCGGATTCCGGAGGTCATAGGCATGATCTGCTCTCAGCTCAAGCCCGTTTCGTGGATCCGAGGGGGAGAATCGGACCTGGCAGTCCTGGCCCGTACCTCCACTGTATTCCATGATGCTGCACTCGATGTGTTGTGGGGCCGCCAAGAGACGTTGATGAATTTGATTCGCTGCATGCCAGCAGATTTATGGGAAGGCGTATCGCAGAGTGCGGAGGTGCTCAATTATCTGCGTTCTTTCTTCGGTCAACCAGGAGTGGTGAGGATCATTAATATGTCCCGGGGCTCTGTCTAACATTTCCGCCATCCTCAGACCCAATCTCGGCCGATTGTTGCATCAGATTGGGACCGACTCTTGAAATACTCCCCTCGAGTCAAATTTCTGCGAGTCGACGACGAAGATCCCAATGTGGTGCCTTTTTTCGAGGCTCTGCGCCTCCGCTTCCCGGACGGTTATCTCCTTCCGAACCTCCAGGACCTTGCGTGGTGTTACTCCTCAACCGCGTCCTTTGGCTACGCTCGATCAGTGCTTCCCTTTATCGACCTCTTCCTCGGACCACACATTCAAACAGTCGGTCTCGCCCGATGCGAAAGATATGCTCATTATTCCATACTCCCCGATTTGCTTCGCAAATATCCCCGTCTCTCTACGGTATCCATCGGTCACCGCGGTGAAGACGACAATGATGATGAGGACAGCGATGACGAGGAAGAGGGAGAGGACGGCAACATTAAAACCAAGGCCACCGACCTTGGTCCACCACTCGTGGACCAGCTATCTACGTTTGTTCGTGGATTAACACATATTCGAATTCTCGCGGTCGGTCTTCTCGATCGCGCTGCGTTGGTCCATCTGGGAGAACTGGATACTCTCGTTGCGCTCGTCGCCCAGCTTCCAGCGTCGCTATCTTTCCCCGACATCATGCACCGAAGTCTATTTCCACGCCTCCGGTGCATCAAACTCGCGATTGACAACGGAGACGTTCGGGGTTTGACACAGCTTCTGCGGACATGGAATAACGCTTCGCTGGGGTTGTTCGCCGTGGAATTAATGGCCACGAACCCCCGCAATTTCAGTGCACCGAGATTTCCGCACGGTGTCGAGGAGCTCCACAACCTCCTCGGCGAGCATTGCAATCCGGACTCGCTCACAAATTTCAGCTTCGACATCCAGTATCACTATGATATCGATGCTGGCACCTTCGTCTACCCCGGGCGCTTTCTTCGCGCCCTGTTTTGTTTCAGCAAGCTCACCGACGTGAAGATCCATGTCCTCGATGGGTTCGACATCGATGACGCGACGCTACGCGACCTGGCTTGCGCCTGGCCGTATCTTCAGTTGCTCTCACTTGAATCCCAGCACACGGACCGTATCGCCACCCCTCGCGCTACCCTGCGTGGCCTGCAAGCGCTCGCTGAACACTGTAGCGATCTACACACGCTCGCACTGGCATTCAACGCAACCAATGTGCCCCTGGAGGTCCAAATCACGCAGGAGAAACTTGTTTCCCTACGCGTCGATGGCTCACCGATTACTGCGCCAATCCCTGTTGCACAATTTCTTGCTGCCACCTTCACCAACTTGAACGAGATCGACTCGAATTATGGTCGGAACCATTCGGAATGGGTCGAGGTTGGAAAGCTGCTCCTCGAGACCCCAGAGGAGGAGCATGGGGCCACGCAAGATCACGCCAGGTATGTCTCCTCATGATCATGATCATTGGGTACTACTTCTAACCTCGTTACAGTACTTCTGTGCCTGTTGCGTTGAATCCTATGGAGTGAGGTCGAACCTGTCATTGTTTCTTAGATTCAACCAAAAGAACCCGAAAGCCCGCGAGGCAAATTCTTGTGTATTTGCGCTTCTCAAGGTCGGCGCGCTGTCGGGGCTGCTAACAATAAGAAGGGTGGTCGGCCGTTCTACTGAGCCGTATGTACATCTATTCGGAAATGAAGATATTTTTTGGTTGTAAAGTCGGTTCACAATGTCAATCTTCTCAAGTTCCTCTTCAGTGCACCGTTATTCTCAGGCTCCTACCTCTCTCCCGGCAATTGCCCTCCG
Source organism: Mycena metata (assembly GCA_029378385.1). Classification (NCBI taxonomy): domain Eukaryota; kingdom Fungi; phylum Basidiomycota; class Agaricomycetes; order Agaricales; family Mycenaceae; genus Mycena; species Mycena metata. Next base: position 108,265 of record JARKIB010000163.1, on the reverse strand, counting down.
CGGGCTCGGTTTGAGTGTTGACTGAGCTTCCCTCTATGGAACATTCTTTCCAGATAACCCAAGTCATCCAACTATGGACCTCATGCAACTGAACTCGCTACGTGTGTACCGATTATCCCGATTGTAACTCAGGGCAGAATAACCAAAGAAAAGAAATGCATGCATGGCTCGCACGTGAATTAAGCCAGTTAGTTACTCATGACAAAGTGTAATTTATTCTAATCAAGGCCCTTTATTTCGACTGGCGGCGTCCTACATTGAGGGTCTTCTTCCTGATGTTGGCAAGGTTGGTCAAGAGCGCGTTCAAAAAGCGCTTCTGAAGGCTCCGCGGATTCCGGGTTTCTTCTGTCGACACGACGGCGTCTTGTATCGGTGCGGTCTCAGCTGGCTTCATTCGTTTGAGATAAATGCCCAGCGCCCGTTCTAGGTCTGCCCGTTTTTCTCCGACGCCATCCAGGGCGTGAAGTGGTTCTATATGCGTGGGTTCTTGATCAGGGCAAAAGACGGGATCCGTTTCTAATGCATCCATCCACCGAATGAGAGTGCTCCGGTACTTGCCAGCGACATCCTGTCCAAGAAAATGAGCTTCCAGTGCCTGTGTGACGTCGCCTGCGAGGGCCCCTCCACCGTCTCGGAAAATTTCGACGGCCTGCAAGCCGTGCGGCTCTTCAGACGATTCCGAATCGGTCCGCCGAAGAACAACGCGCAAAAGACCACCAAGCGCGACCCGAGTGACTACGTGAGATCCATAGGTCTCAAAGAAGTCGTCGTACTCCTCCTGTGATGCCGAAGACCAGACAGGCAACTGCTGGATGATGGTCTTCATTTCTTCCGATACCGTTAGAGTGGAATTGCTGGTCAAATGGTGGGTGACACAGGCCCGTACGTATGTTTTTGAGCTCGGGGAACTGGCCGACTGAAAAGCCGAGGAAGTGGAATAATACTTCGGAAGCGCTGCCCGGGCCACATCGTTAGGACCGTTATTATTATTCAGCTGCGATGCAGGAACGAGATCCACGGGCGCATCGTGGTCAACGGGAATCGGTGTGATCTGAACGTCGGACATGTTCACCGAGAGGACATTGGTACGCCCAAAGACGTTGTGGACAGGGTTGTAGGTCACGCCGAAATACTGATCAACCAGCTCTGAGATTCTTTCCGAGGGAGGCGGAAGATTTTGTGTAACTGGTGTCTAGGGAAAATGTCACTATTCCCCGAACTCGGCGACGAAATACATATACTCACGAAGAGGGCTGCGGATTTATCAACGATGACACCCATATTGACCTGGTTTCGAGAGTCCAAAGGCTCGGCCCCAGTCAGCACATCGAGTGCTTGGTGGCCGGCCAAATCGTAGAGGCCGCCTGGGCCACGCCTTTCGATAACATGCCGAATAGCATCGAAGAGATTTTGGTGGCTGATTTTGCCGTTTGGTAGCGTAGGATATGTGGCGTGCATATCGGTACCTCCACCATTCTCGATGAAAACGACTTCCCACGGAATGGTCAGGTCAGGGAAGACTCGGCGCTGGATGTCGGTAATGATACCGATGCGCCGATTTGCTTGTATATTCCACTGAATGTCCCTCTCTTTAGCCCTCCTGTCGTCCAAGTGTCGCAAGGTCGGCAGGGATTTTGTCACAACAACTACTACATTGGGCCGTTTAATGTCCACCAGCCCAGAGAGTTTAAGATGGTACATTGATTTGCCGATAGCGGAGGTAAGATTGTGGGGTTCATTATGCGCATCCACGGTTATCGAATCCCAGGAAGCGACGAGAAGGATGACATTGGGGTAAATTCCACTGGGAAACTGCTGTCTTTGATACTCGGTCAGAAGAGCTCGATTAGCCTCGCGGTCCCTGTATGTCGTATCCTCGAGTCCCGGCGTGTCATCGATTTCAACTGGAATGCTGGCGGCGGACGTCTTATTGAACGAGTTCAACGTGATGCGGTGGATAACCTGAAGGACGAGTTAACTACCGCTCGGAGGAAAACTCATTCTTAAATACCTTTGTCGTCGAGCCTAGCGTGCTCCGCCCCATGGGGAGAAGATCCTGCCCAACAAGACGGTTTATCGTCTTTGATTTGCCATGGCCTGTAAGTCCGAGGAGAAGTACTACAGCTTTTGTGGCGTGTCTCCCAGTGGCAGCGCCCCCGCGGTCGTACGCGTCTCTGACGTGAGCGGGGTCATATGGCGGACTCGTGGCGGATAAAGCGCGATTGAGGAGGTCTTTCGCGGACTCCGTGGTCTTGTCAGCGGGAAGAAGGTGTACACCCAACCAGTTATTGAAGTTGAGTTTTGGTGAATGCACGACAACCAATTTCCGGAGCAATTCGTCGCCGTTCAATTCAAGAAAGGAGGAGCTATGCTCGAATGGGAAAGTGATGGGCTCGCCGGCATTTTCACTGTCCACAAATACGACCGCACTGGTTGTACTAGTTTCTACCCTATACTTGGGTCAGGCGGCAGCAGTATTCGAAAATGAGGAAACTAACTTCAATTCTTTCATTCGTGTCTTGACGGATTCCTCAATATCCAGAAGTGTCTCGGGTTTACACTTTGAAGACGTTGAGCCAAAATAATGTTCGATGACTCGAGTTGGATGATTAGACTCTTCCGATTTCGAAGACTAGGATATCTCGTCAAATGCAAAATTGCAGTACACATCGAACATGCACACGTGTTTCTGTTTGAAAAGTTTTGCCACATTATTGTTCGGCTGATCCTCAAGTTGGAGATGCGCGGCCTTGGCTAGCTGTACGTTTATATGGATCCTTCATTCGGCATCGAAAAGAAAATAGGAAAAAGACACACCGACGCGGCAGCCCTCTGAGAACCAAGTATCCTGAGAAAAAAAGAATGTGAGATACAACACAGGTTTTGTTCAGAGAAAACCGTACACAAGAATCGACGAGTTTGGGGCCATTGGTGGGTTCAAGAAAGGGAGTTGAGAAAACGATATATTCAAACCGGCAGCATAAGGCTTTTGAGGGCGCTTATGTGGCTGGTAACGCGTGTTTGAAACGCAGGCCACATCCAAATTTTTAAATAGCAACGAACGTGCGGCGTACTTCTGAGTGCCTCTCACACCGATATACATGCCAGCCAATTTGCATGAGTGTCGGGTATGAGGCGGCGCCAAAGTCCAGAGAACACTAAGGCAGCGAGGCTTGTGCCAGGCATTCGATGATCGTAGTAACCGGGGCAGCCGGCGATCACCAAGCGACGGCTCACCGGCACCACTTGCTTACCACGCCCTCCTGCGTCACTCCTCTACGTCTATTTCTTTCGGTTTACAAACGCAACCTAGTATCCTTGCAATATCTCACATTGTGACTTCCGAATTCCGTTCCATGAGCCAGCCTTGAAGCTTCAGCCTGAGTAGCACCCGCAAAAAAATGTCTTTCGGTTGCGAGGACCACACGAGGCAGAGTTGGGACAGACGAACACTGTCCTAAACCACACACGCATGCCAGGTATCTCGTGGGTTGTGCCAGAATTAACCTGCTTGCCGATCTGTGCTCTGGATGTACGGAATCTACACGAGGCTTATGTTAGGCAACTTTTATCTCGGGTGTTGTGCCAGAATAGACTTGCTTGCGGATCTGAGCTTGAAAGTACGAAATCTACGCGAGGTTCATGCTAGGTAACTTTGACGTCTTATAACACTCGACATGCGGGCAACATGATTTCTGCTCTCGCAGCTCATTCAGTTCTTGCTACAGCTCGGCAAACTACATTTCATTGCGATGTCGGACAGTGAAGACTCAGTTAGGTGCGGGCATTCCTGTGGAAATAAGCTCTACCTCACCGTCCACCCAGCATTAATTCGGAAGACGGATGCAGCATCGTATGGTTCTAGGCTCTGGATTGTGTCCTTCGACTGAACGGGGCCATGTCTAGGCCAGCCTCGCTTGCAGTGACCCGGCTAAGGGCCAGTCAGGCGCTTTTACCCAAGCCACGCTCTTGGACTCTGGGCGCGCGACTCGCCGTGACCCGTTCCGGGCCATTGTTCTTCTCCTGGGTACCAGTGGGCACGGGAAGTCGACGACGATCAACAGGCTCATCGGACATAATCTCCTGAAGATCGGGAGAAGCGAATTACAAGGCTCGACGACCAAGGTTTGGATCTATCATCCCTTGGCGACCGCTTTCTAATAGCATATAGGACATCGAGAGAGTCAACATTTTTGTCCCAGGCCACCACTCTTCGCCGTCTCTGACACTTTCCTTCGATGATACACCTGGAACCGATGATACTACAAACGAAGATCGCGCCACCAATTCTTCCCTGCTGCGCATCTACTCCAACCGCTATTTCCCGACCAAGGACGGGAGACGGGTGTACCCCAATATTATTCTCCTTATCGCGGCATGGGCTTCAATCAATGAAGATGCCCACAATGCGCCCCATCAGTTCACCTCGGCGCTTGGGAAATCCATGAACCAGCTCCACGATTCGGGCCTGGTTGATCACGAGCGTCCGAACGTTATCGTTGTGGTGACCAAATCCCTTTCAGACTGGTCCCAGTTCGACGACCTGAAAACGGAGCGCGAGAAAGATGCCCGCTGGGTGACCGAGGCAGATGGACGGCGAAGAATCATTACCGCCATTCAGCGGCGACTCTTTCCCCGACTACGGCCATGGAAAGTCGTCTTCATCGAGAACCAGGATAATTCTTTCACGGACGATGGCATCGACCGTGGGGTACGCAGGCATAAATTTCCCGTGCTGCCGAACCGGGAAACGAGTCATCAAAACCTATTTGACGCGATGCGCGATCTCATTATCGAGCCCTCAAACGGAATGCTCGACATCACTGGGCTGCATGCGCTGCGGGTGGTTAGCGGTGCCAAGCGTTTGAAAACGAAGTCCTTACCCCCGCCCGAAATTCTTGTCCACAAGTCGGATGCGCAGTCCGATATACTACCTCCATCCAACGCACCATCGCATCCCAACCGAACTTCGGAGCTTGTTGAATCATACTTGGGTGTGACCTTCAATGCCATCACTGGCGACTTTGGTCGCACTAGGGTCCTCAAGCTCAAGCCCCAGAGTATAAAAACTTTCGGTGCCGATTCGCAACTCGAAGATTTTCGCCGGCTCAGCTCGTCCACCGGAGCCAAAGTCGACAAATCTACCCATATTGGAGGCGAAGTCGATGTGCATGCAGTTGCAGGTGCCGGGTTTCACTATGCTGGCGGAAGCAACTCCCTGTCCCTGCATTCGGACGACGACGAAGTATATGACTCTCGAATTGTCACCAAAAAAGTGTATATTGGGGATTTGACCCCTCGTTTAACGCCCGAGTTCCTCGATATCATCAAGGAGCTGCCCAGGTGGTCGATTCGCTCGCCAGAGCCGCATCGGAACTTTTTCTCGATGTACGGGACTCATGTTATATTGCGCATGGCGATAGGTGGCCATGTACGTGTTGTCGTGCATGATCACCACGACATCGGGCATGCAGGACAGCAGCGGGAAGGTGGCGTTCATATGTCGGTTCCCGGTCTGCAAGCCGCTGGTGTGACTGCAACGGCGACCGGCACATATCACAGAGATTCTGGATCCGAACGCGCTAGGGCGAGGGAGCATTTCACGATCCATCGGTCTGGGGGTGCAAGGATGGCGGCCCAGCTTTCGGATGTGCTCGGGAAGCACTTTGCGAACGTAGACCGGGGGGTGAATTCGTGTCCATGGCCTGTCAGTGCGGTGCGCACGAAGTGGATGAAAGCGTTGCAGGACGACCCAGAATTTTTGAAGGATGACAAGACCACAGAGTATAAGCCTCTCTGGGGTCTCAGCGATCTTAACGCGCAGCAAAAAGAAGATTTGCACGCGGCTTTCAACTACCTATATTTCCAGTCCACGGCAAAGTCCATTGAGGGTCCTTTGCAACCTCCTCCATATTCCGGGCCAAAGGAAGTCGAGATGTCGCGCGCGAAGAATAAGAAAAGTATTAGTCGTACGATCAAAGACTTCTTTTCGAAGGCGTTCAAAAGATCCGGGGAGTCCAAGTAGGTTCACTGGCTGAGCGCTGAGCGTCGACGTACTTGTCAAGAGGGGATAATTGGGGAATACTTGTCAGTCGGGTACACCGGCGTACTAGATCATAGATGTGGATGATTCAAATGATGCACTTACTAGTACTCGGAGACGCGTTGAGGCTGGGCATCGTCTAACCATTCCCGTATGGATCCCATTGTACCTGCTTATTCACATACCCAGTCTGACGCGCCCTAAGTGTAAAACAACATTGAACTTGGAGTACGGTCTGATGGCGCATCACGGCGGAAGGTTCGGACCGCCGGGACCGGTGTGATAAACGTTACACATTTCCGAGTCACTCTTCTCTCTCTTACACACCATCCTCAAGAAATACAACCAGCGCGCATCTCCTCAATCAAATCGCGAACCCCGTTATTGTTTCATAGGACCATCCAACCCATTCCGCCCTACTGCTCTTGTTTTTCGGCGACTTCGTGCGACTCCGAGGCTTCACAAAGCCGACCTCCGAGGCTCGTCGACGAAGCTTCTCGGGGTCGCACAGAACCGTTGAAACTTTGTTGAAAATTGGCTGAATACGGACTGACGAGGGAAAACCTGGACCTACCTGGTGCGTCTGCCGTGTTATCGTAGTTTGTTATCCGTTGATAGTCCTTCAAGTTCCAGATGACCATCTGGACCCTTAACGCACCTGTGGCTGTATTCCTGTGTGCATATTCGACCCAACTACAATGCGCCGCATGCGCAGCGTGAGCGGTCAAGCTCCGGTCTGTGTGGATGTCCTGCCGCTGGAACAATCGCCACGGTCCACGAGGCTGACCACGGCAGGGTTACGGGAGCGTGCAGGTACCTTCCGCGCATACTTTATGAGCCATGCTTGCTGCCCTATCTTGTTTCCGTCCGCCCAGGGCCTGTTGGGCGTGCCATTGCAATATATCATTACGTACACTTTAATTTTTTCCCGGGAAGGGGGCTCGTTGCTGCAGGGACTAGAACTCGGAGGCACGCAAGACCGCCGAGGCACGCGAGGTACACGAGAGAAACTTGCCACTTGCAGCAGCAACTCAATGTTGCTTACAACGTCCATGAATCTAATAGGTGCCTCACACGCCTCATCCGCATGGCAGGACATAATCTCCCACTGGCTGCCTCAGATATCTATAAAGTGGCGCAAGGATTCGATCTGTTTCACACGATTCACGAATATTCGAGCGCTTCCCTATTGATCTTCAGTGACCAAATGGCCATTATGTACGGCGCTTCTGCTTTTAGCTTTCCCCGGCTAATCGAGGTTCGTAACCCAGAATACTTGGCTCGAGGAGTGTCGGGCCAATTGTTGGTTATCGTCTTTTGTGTCTAGCGTCCGACTTAAGTCCGCGTACAGTTTGCGCAAGCCGCCGGTGACTTGGTACAGGCGCCACAAGTTATCGAATGCTATGTATGAGGTTTCCTGCTGCCAAATATCTCGACGCGTTTAACCTGCAGATAGGAAACGTCTCTTGCGGCAATCAATACCTCTCTTCGGCGGCAGCTGGGTAAAGGGTAAATGCCTTTTCACCGTTTGCACTGACCGTTGCTGATTCCGCCGACGTCGCCCAGTTCAAAAGTCCACGGCATTATTTTCGCCCGAAGGAATATACAGGATGAAATGATTCTCGCTGAATTGAAAGCAGGGGCTCAGGTGCTTGACTTGGAAAGCCCGGAACTACTCCAAAAGCTCGTCGTGGTTCTGCCGTTTCCGGACCATAGCCTGTACAGCACGCCAGGTCTAAGGACATTCCGTTTCGACGGAAAATCGGAGTCTGCTGCTCGTTTGCTTGCCATATTGCTTGACAACGAAAGTCAGCCGCCGCTCGAAGTAGTCATTCTTGCTGCCGGCTACAGTGGACACGGCAAATCACAACTGCTTAATATACTTCTCGGGGAAAACATCCTCCCTATCGCCAAAGACACTCTTGGGTCAACAACCAAGGTATGAATTCCTAACGATACAAAATTGTGACTCCTGGAATAATTATGGCTTTCAAACAGGTCGTTCGGCGTGTGCAATGGAGTGCAACCGACATCCACGCAGCATCCAGCTACACAATTGCTTTCGACGACACACCAGGATTTGGAGATACAACATTCAATGATCGACTTCACCATGAAGTGTTGATGCACCGCTACAAAGGGAGATTCTATTCCCCCAATGTGTGTCCGAACATCATCCTTCTTGTTGTATCGTGGGATTCCATAACGCTGGATTCTCAAAATGCAACCCACCAGTTCACCTCCCCTCTTGGAGACAGTTTGAACCATCTGCAACGTTACAGATTGCTGGATGTTACACCCGAGCACAGCAATGTTCTCGTCGTTGTCACTAAATGCCTTTCCTCCTGGTCCGATTTGGATGATTATGAAACTTCTGGAGAGAAGGAGATGCATTGGCGTGTTGAGGCAGGCAGGCGCCATGGTATTATTACTACCCTTCAGCGGCAGATGTTCCCCAAATGCAGGCCTTGGAGCATTGTTTTCGTGGAAAATGACAGGGGACAACATTCTCGAGATACTCGGTTGCCCAGCGGGGAAATTGGAGTACAGAAATTGTGGGACACCATGATACAGGTCTTGAAGCAGCGGCCAGGTGGAGGGAAATGCGATCGGGAGGTCACGGCCCTTAACACTATCTCACATGTGTCGCCGTGTCGGTTGGTGACACAGTTAGAACAGAAGATACTTGTGGACTCGATGGAATCAATTCTTGTGAGTGGATTTGCTTTATTGGTTGTATGATATTCTCATATCCGTGAAAATGGCAGCTAAGTGGGCGAACATTACGGAACACAGGGCCGTCATATGTTGCGCGAACATCCTCGGAGTCGGACACTTCAAAGAGGATCACAGATGTTGCTGCCCAATATCTGGGGATGACCTACAACCCCGCCAATGGACTTTTTGGCCATACATCTGCACTTGAAATAAATCCCACCCATCATCACTTGATTTCCTATCCAAAACGAAAGACTAAAGGCTTCATGCGGGCTTCGCTCACTTCGAATCCCACTTCGAAATCACCACAAAGTGCAATACTGCACACATTTTCTCGTATATTCCGACAACACTCGCTCGATCTTCATGGGGTCGAGCGGCATTATGCCCACTGGCCCGCTTTTATCGCCTCACTGGAAGATGCCTGGCGGATCTTCACATGTCAGCATGTGGCCGCAGAGGTACAGATATGTCCGGACCAAAAGCCGCAGATATCGCGAGGCCTTCACGAGGTTATCGCCCAGCTGCCAAAATGGTCGGCATCCGACGAGGCAGCGAGGAATCAATACTACAATTTCTTCTCATTGCACGGAACACATGTTGTGTTACGTGTTGCATTGGGTGGAGTTGTATGGGTTGTTTTGACGGATCGTCGCAGCATCGATGTGAAAGGCAAAAGCGCTCAAGCACATTGCAAGAGTCCCCAAGGGAAGCTTAATGTCTTTGTTTTTCACGAGGGGGGATCTTCTGTAGCCAGCGAGGTGGTCACGTCACTGGAAAAACAGTTCAAACAGCACCCAGTTCATTCAAATCTATATCCATGGCCTGATCATGCCCTGCTCAGCCAGTGGATCAACGCATTAGGGCAGGATCCAGTTTTTTGTCCAGACAGCGACTTCACTGTGTATGCTCCCATCCATACCTTGGCTGGCCTTGATCCAAAGCAACAGAAAGATTTGGCCTCAGCTTCCCGCCATTATCTTCGTTCTACTCGGGCAGGGGAGGCGGAAGGAAACCATAAGCCGTTGCTCAAACAGCATTTGCGACGCATTCAGGAAATGTTGATATCAAAATTCGATGTTTCGGTGTAGGGCTGCACACCCATGCCCGTCGCGACCTTTCGCCCGGACGGCTCCCGTGGGGCTTTTACCGTTAACGAGTAAATTAACCCATAAACTGTTAAATATGATATACCATACACGAAATCCTAATGTAAACCCTAATGTTATTATAATACTGGAACCACAGATTACAACTTTCCGAGACAAGGCGACCGCTTCGGGATCCGCTTAGTCTCTTCTAGACAGATGCTTCAACGAGTCAGCTCGTTCCCCGCTCTGTTGAACCGTATGCTTGCTGGTAGTCAGTTCTTCTGCTTCATACTTGATGATTAATCTCACGGTACAAACCATAGTTCGAGTTTGGGAAGACGTAGGTCAACACTTACTCTTGAATAGAGATGTATTGAAACTTCATCCGAACTCCAGCGCTCAAAACTCGCCCTGGACGAAACTCCATCGAGGATTTCCTTTTTAGGGATCTGGCGTTGAGTGCTGAATTAGGAAAACGCTGTAGCGTTGGGCACCGATGATGGCAGCGAATAACAGTGGGACCCGTACACCCACGCAAAAATGAATATGGGAGCGAGAAAATCAGTTTATTGACTTCTACGTGAAATAAAAACAAGGACGAGGAGAGAGCGTCACGCGCAAGCATGACATGGACGACACGGCGTCAAGGATCTCCGCTTCTTCGCTCCTCACACCCGCTTCCTCACCAACCGTCCCACAGCACGCACCGCGAGCACGTCCACCGTCTTCCGCACGTACTCCATCTCAGCACGCAGAGGAGCGGGAAGGACGGCAAAGTAGAGGAGAGGGAAGGACGGCAAAGCGGAAGATGTCCAAAAAAAGGCAATGCGAGAATCGGAAAGACGGTAAAGCGGTAAACGGAAGGAAAAGAAAGAACGTTAGTACGCCGCTGTACGCGGGGGAGAGCGTGGTGGGGCTGGCGGAGCTGTTGATGAGGGGGCGCAGGGGGAGTCGTTTCGTCCTTTCTTCTATTCAATTTTGTTTTCGATTTTCTTGGGGGGGGCGTTTTGCGTTTTGCGTTACGGGATCGGTTAGGCGGGCGGGCCAAGGTGCTCGAAGGCGACTGCCGGATCCGTGTACCCGTGTACCCGTCTCCTTCCTTTCTACCGCGCATCTGTCCTGCCTATCTGCATCCTCACCCGTCCACCCGTGCCCACCCTTTCACCCGTCTTTCCGTCTACTTTTTCCCGTCATTCAATTTTCGCACCACTTTCGATTCTTACCCTACCGTTCAACCGTATATCTGTTTTACCGCCTTCGTATTCATCGGTCGGCAAGAACCGACTTGATCTCCGCCCCAGTTCGCCCAGCACCACGTCTGCCGGGCTGCGGCGCGAGCGCGCTTGTGGTCGGCTCGAGGGGTGGGGAGACAACGCCGCGCGCGCGTGTCGTGTGTCGTGTGCCGGGACATGCGTGGAGGGCGAGTCGTGCATCGTGCGCGGGCGGTGGGTGGTCTCGCCGCTCATGTCCTCCGTGTCCGTGCCTCGTGTCGTCGACGCAGTATCAGCATGCGCCGCAGACATCGAGACCGGCAGCCACGGCCGCGCGCGCATGCATGTGCGCGCCGGGCACCGCGGCATCACTCTCAGTACTCACCACCCCGCCAGCCCCGCGCACAGCGGCGACGAGGGCGAGGGCGGTAGCGATGTGCGATGTGGCGCTGCGTGAGTTGTTGGGATTTGCGGGGTCTAGGGGAAATGGTTAGCGCAGGAGAAGTAAAAGAATTGGGAAGAGGGGGAAGACGATGTAGTAATAGTAGTCAAAGTACGACACTGTATACGGGGCGTCCCACAGGTCGCCCGCTCTCATAAGAGAATAGGTAGCGACGTCCTCCGAAGCAAGAAACCAAATCGCAGAAGAAAACACGTACGTGCTGGACCTTTCTCTCGACCTCGACTGCGCGCGCTCTACTTGTCTCGGTGTCAATGCGTCCTCGTCCTCCCGCTCCTGTACGCCGATATCGTACGCGTCCCAGGTCGCTTCCCGCTTGTACATCCCTTACGCACGCCCTCTTTCCACCCTCACTCGCCGCCGTAAACCGATCCGACGGCGCCCCAGCCCCCGCCCCCGCTCTATGTCTACCCCCACTCTTCCCCGCACCTCGACGTCCCCGACTGCTGCTTCCGCATGCTCAGCATCATCGGCCCCGTCTGTACACCCGCTTGATGGCGCGACTACAACCCCGCGCCCAGACGCGCTCGCTCGCGCACGTGTGGGGGCTGCCAACGCCGTGCTGTGACGATCACTGAGAAAGGCTGTTAGCGAGCTGACAACGGAGAGGGAGGGGCGCGCAAAGGAGACAGAATGAAGTAAATCAGAGGGTGCGATAAGGAATAGCTAGAGACGAGGACGAAGAGAGGGGAGGCAAGGAAGGGAAGGAGGGAGATGTAGACGCGCGGTAACGAGCTCCGTCGCGTCCTGGCTGTGGCACAAAGACCATCGAAGGGAGAGCGGAACGGCTTACCCCCCGTCGAAGCCCCGCGCAAAGTCTATACCTTCCAGCCGATACTCTCCGCCCCTTCTCACCCCGAAACCACCAATGCAACCGCATAGCGGCACGCGGCGCGAAGAGGTCGCTTGGAATAAAGTCGACGGAGAAGACGAGCCGCAGGGACTCGGAGGCGGTGTCGGCGGAAGTGGCCATTATCGGCGCAAGACAGCGGCAGCAGGCCTAGGAGAATTCGAATGCGGCGGCGGGGGCGTCGAAAACAGAATGTCAGCGCCGGGGACGCCGTTGATCACCAGATTCTCTCCCGCGTGGAAGAGATGTCGGCCTGTGCGCATGAGGAAGAGACGCGCATGCAGCGCCGGGTACGGGCAGGGCTTCCAAGTACTGCTATCAAACGCGAGGATCCCAGCATTCTCTAAGATACCAGTCCGAGCGTTGGATATTGAGGACCAAGAGGACGAAAAGGACACAGACGATCTGGGTGGGCAGAAGCTAGCTAACGGTGGGCGCTGGTGGGGGCGCAGCGGGAAGAGACTCGAAAAGTGCTGGCGGGGATAAGCGGGCCGGGTTTGATTGCCTCGATAGGGGTTCCGCTTTTCTCTGAATCCACGTTTCTCTCCACACGCACCATACTTGCAAACCTCTCCCTTGCCTTGCGTCACTCAGCCAGCGCCTTCGTCATTTTTCGTTGCTTCCAGTTTCGATTCTCGAACGAGTCCCAACGCCAGCCGCAAGCCAGCCGTCACTGGATGGCCGTCACTGGATGAGGCTTTTCTCAGTAACCAGGTTTACAAGAGGGGAACTAGATCTAAAAAAAGAAATTTACACCAGCAAATGCCCATAGCTCGAGCTCGATTCGAACGAGCTTCTTCGGTCAAACTGTCGCGACTCAAATTTTGCTGCCGATGTGGACGTTCCACCAAGCCTTTGGAACTCTGCTCTGAATCCTACTCAGCTTCACGACGATTTTGCCCCAGACGAAAAAAAAAAGACCGCAGCCGTTCCTGGCGGCATATGCATGGCTCGGACCCGAATCGAACGAGTTACTTCAGCATGAAGGCTGGCTAGTGATACCAAGGACAAGCAGAGGTGGACCATCCACCACCGAGCCGATACTCACTCTGTTCTTGGCCTGGCTACACCGCTATTTTAAAATCAATCCTTTCAACTACCTCCAACTACCTCTCCCAGGCTACTATCACCTTTTTAAATGCAGGAGGGCTGCCCGCGGCAGACTACTCGAAAACCGGGCAAAAAAATCGTTTCAGTACATTCTACCCCCAACACGGCTCGGGCTCGATTCAAACGAGCATCCTCTGTGTAATATCACTTCGCGAACCTGCAATTCATACAGACATGGTCAATCCACCACCGAACCGTACTCCCCTTGCAACTCAGGCTCTCAAACCAGTAAATCTTGGAAGGGTTTGAGCTGATTCTAACTTGATGGCATCCAATAGAGAGAAAAAGAACCTGGCCGCTGATACAGTATGGCTCGGACCCGAACGGTTCCTTCTGCATGCGAGATCTAAAGAGTATCCAGGACAAGCAGACGTGGACCATCCACCACCAAGCTGATACTCACTCTGTTCTTGACCTGGCTACACCGCTATTTTAAAATTACTCCTTGTTTCATTTAATTCTCCTGAGGCGATTTAAACGAAGGAGGGCTGCATGTGGCATACTACTCGAGAGGCAGGCAAAAAATCGTTTCAATCATTCGATCCCACGGCTCGGGCACGATTCGAACGAGCAACCCCCACTTTGTAAAGTTCCAAATCATGGTATACAGACGTGGACCTCCGCCACCGAACCTTACTGGCCTTGCAACTCATGCTCTCAAACCAGCAAATTTTGGAAGGGTTTGAGCTGACTTTAACTTGACGGCATCCAAGAGAAAAAAAATGTGATCTACCTGGCCGCTCATGGCTCAGACCCGAATCGAACGGGTTCCTTCTGCATGTAAGACCAACGGAATAGCAAAGACAGCAGACGTGGACCATCCACCATTGAGCCGATGTGGGCGGTGTTCGTAACCTGGCTATACACCGCTATTTAAAATTGACCCCAGTTCAATTACCTCTCCCGAGGCGACTATTACCTTTTTAAATGAACGAGGGCTGCATGTGGTATACTACTCGAAAGGCAGGCAAAAAATCGTTTCAATACATTCTACCCCCAACACGGCTCGGGCTCGATTCGAACGAGCATCTTCTGTGTAATATCACTTCGCGAACCTGCAAGTCATACAGACATGGACAACCCACCACCGAACCGTACTCCCCTTACAACTCAGGCTCTCAAAACAGGAAACCTTGGAAGGGTTTGAGCTGACTTCAACTTGACGGCATCCAAGGGGAAAAAAAAACCTCAAGAGCCACAATGGCTCGGACCTGAATCGAACGGGTTCCTTCTGCATGGAATCCCGAATTTCAAGACTTTTAAGAATAGCAGAGGTGGACCATCCACCACCGAGCCGATACTCACTCTGTTCTTGACCTGGTTCTACACCGCTATTTCTTGTTTCAATTACCTCTCCCAAGGCGACAATCACCTTTAAATGAAAGAGGGCTGCATGCGGCAAACTACTCGAAGGCGGCGCAAAAAATTGGTTCAATACATTCTACCCCCAACACGGCTCGGGCTCGATTCGAACGAGCATCTTCTGTGTAATATCACTTTGCAAACCTGTAATTCATACAGATATGGACCTCCACCACCGAACCTTCCTCGCCTTACAAGTTAGGCTCTCAAACCAGCAAATCTTGGAACGGTTTGAGCTGACTTCAACTTGACGGCATCCAAGAGAGAGAAAAAAAACCGGCATTGACCATCTATGGCTCGGACCCGAATCGAACGGGTTCCTTCTGCATGATGAGTCAAACAATTTACGATCAAGTACAGCAGACGTGGCCACCCACCACCGAGCCGATATTGGCTGTGTTCGTAACCTGACTACGTAGCCAATTTCTGGCATGAGACAACTTGAACTAAATCAACCTGCCGCAACCCAATTTGTTTCAACCTGAAATCCCAACCTCATATTTGTGCGCAAAAAATTGCTGAGGACTGGCGCCTAGGAAATCACCTCTTCGTCTGAATTGGGACCAAAAGAAGAAAAAAACTATCATCGCGAATATGCATGGCTCGGGCTCGATATGAACAAGTGTCTTCCACAGCACTCTTGTCCATCACAAAGTATGTTGCTGACGTGGACCAAGCCTTACTCCTCTTGCAGCTGAGCTTCCGACTTGCTGGTGGGTTCGCGTTGACTCCAACTCGCACACATAAAAATTGGTCCATGGCTGAGACCCGAATCGGATGGGTTCCTTCTGCGTGAATACGTGCCACACATGGAAACCTAGAACCAAATGTTCTGAAGTGACCAAATTTTCTCGGAGACGAAACTGACCTCCTCAAAAGATTGATCAAATAAGGGGACCTTCGAGAGTCATTCGTGCAGAGAGCAAGGTGAAAAAGTACATTGAACTCTGGCAAATGGCTCGGGCTCGATTCAAACGAGCAGCTTCTGTGTAATACAACTTCCAAACCCACAAGTCATACAGGTGTGGACCATCCACCACCAAGCCTTCCTCCTCTTGTGACTGGAATTCCCTAGTGAGTAAATTCAAGAGGGGTTCAAATAAAATCCAACTTGCAAGCACAGAAGAATAAAAGGGAACTAAAATGTGTTGATGGCTCGGACCCGGATCGAACAGGTTCCTTCTGCCTACAATACCTATTCAAGTTGAATAGCAGCACAGACATGGACCATCCACCACCGAGCCTATATTCACTCTGTTCTTGACCTGGCTGCATACCGAATTTCCGGACACGTCAGAAGATCCTCGAACTCAATTAACTTGTCACAACGTCAACTTGAAAATTCAACCTCATGATTGCAAAAAGGCTCATCTAAAAGGCTCATAACCATATTCATGACTCGGACCCGGATCGAACAGATTACCTTTTGCATCTCGATGTTTTCTTATCAAGTACAGCAGATGTCGACCATCCACCACCAAGTCGATGCTGGCTCTATTCTTAACCTGGCTTACGTACCCAATTTCTTTTGATGCATGAAACAACTGAAACCAAATCGACCTGCTTGAGCATCGGTGGGAAGGAAAATCAACTCTTCGTCTTCGCAGAGTTTCGCTAGAACGTAGATGGACGTCAAAGCCAGGAGCTTAGTGGCCGAACGCTTGCCGAGCGAGCCGCCCAACAAAGGTTCGCACGGTTCAGGACAGTTAAACATTCAAACAGGGAATGGACAGAGTTCCCCCGGTGTATCCATACATCTAAACAGTGCCCATGTCCTAAAGCTCGACCTCATTCTGCTCCGAACAACGTGGATTACTTACCCCGAGATCGATGTCGTATTACTAGATTAGACAATGTCGTGCTAGACTCACAGCGTCGCCCGTTGAACTCTCCCGGCTATATATTTGTTCGTCTATCGCATGCATAAGAATATGCCGTGCCGCGCCGCGTGGCTCGGTATATGTCTGCGCCGCAGAGCCGCAGTGCTGTAATTGTCTGCGCCGTAATGCCGCAGTTGATGCCACGATTCGGTGACGACGGCTACACGAAATAGGGGGTTCAATTCCGAAAAAGGTAAGTCCAAGTTCCAACCAGCGAATATTCTATCCCTTACACGCTCGCCCATCGAACTCCCTCCCAGCTATATTTGTGTTGCTGCGATGGTTTCAACGCTGCCAAAGCGGTCATTGGAAGTAAATGGCTCTCTCGCCGTTCTCCATCAGCACTCTTCACATACGTACAAAGTCCCAAGTCAATACAAAGTCCAAAGTCAAACGACCTAAAACTACAAGTGTATATATTCGCGAAGCCGCCCCGGTAGCTGCATAAATGCGATCGTAACCCGCATATGCGTAGAAAGTCCGAAGTCAAACGACTTGAAACTACAACTGTCTATGTCCGCGAAGCCAAGCAGCCGTAGCTGCATCAATGAGATCGTAACCCGCAGAAACAGGGCCCTGCTCGGGGACACACACATTGGCTATATACAGATTGAGTATGTATACCGCGTGTTGAGAAACTATACTTACCTGTGTGGCGCTTGATACGTTGGAGGGGCAGCTCCGAAAGTGGGATACCGAGGGTCGGGTTGAAAGCCTGGAGGTGTGGCCATCGGGTGGTGGTAGGATGGTTGGGCGATTGGATAGTAGCCTGGTTGAGTGTTCTGGGGAAAGGGATTAGTGCCATGGGGGTATGGGAAGCTCGGGGGTGCCGGATGAGGAAATGGCGGTGGGACGGGATGGGAACGGTCTGGCCGGAAACCCGGTACTGAATTGAAGTGAGGAGGTGCAGCCGGTTGTCCATGACTAGGGTTGAAGTACGGAGCACTTGGTGGTGCGTGATGACCGTGTCCATAAGCGCTGTGGGGAGGAGGGGCTTGACTCCACGAAGGCGGCATCGTAGAAGGGGGAGTTGAAGTCGATCCTTCTCCGGGAGGGATGGCGAAAAGAGATTTCTCCCGCTCCAAGGAAACAGGTACATAGTCACATAGGAGACCGTGCTTCACGCATCTCTGGCACGGGGTGTCTTCGCCGGCAGTAATGCACTGATATAAAGTTGACCACAAGTCTCGAGTCGCAGGAGATGCAACTCACGCGCACTTTGCGACGACGGCAATTGACGCACGCGAGGTAGATACGCTTGCGCTGAGAGGACTGTGAGGTTGGTGGGTTCGAAGGTGGGATGACGGACATTCTGGATGTCGAAAAGCAAGGCCAATGCGATTATATACGTGTACCGTTCACCGTCTATAAATTAAAGCAATTATGCCGACTTCTTGAAACTTGGCACCGTTGCGCGGAAAATGCAAATTCACGAGATTCGGGGGAAATTTGGCATACTAGGACTGCGGCCCTCGCAGTGCCGCATTCACGTCCGCCCTCGGCATTTGATTCACAAACCGATGATGTTCAATGCCCGCTTTCCCGCTGCTCTGCTCCGCTGGCAAATCCCTATTGCTGCTGTTGAGCTTCGGGGATCGCCACAGTAATAAGGTCGTGACAAAACGCGCCTACCTGAAACCTAGAACACTGCCACATCATTCTTCAGCGGCCTTCAGCGTGATCGTGTCGAAACGGCAATTTTGGTCAAGTCAATTCTGGGAACAAACTTGCTCTTGAACTTTAGATAGCCCTCTGACTCGCCAGTGAGTTGGCTTCCTCAGCCGGCAGAACCGGATGCTGCGGTCCACGTACTCACCACTCATATCCACGACCATATTTCTTTGGACAAGAGCTGTCGTAAATTGACGGATCTGAACAGTTTGCTGGCGTTACAGTTGATCGTATTCCCGCACCTCACATGACTTTGTGTGTCCTCGAACCCTTGAATGCAAGCTTCAGGCTTGTCCGACCAAGCTTCGTGGGGGGCGAGGGGCGGCGGCGAGGGGGTTGATAGCCAAAAGCACGCTTTCAACCCGAAACGGGTCCGAGCGAGGGAAAATAACCCAGAGCTTCAGCCAACCCCAAGACTTCATCTGATCGTCATTCGGGTCCAATTCGGGTCCAGTAAAATCCGAAATCGTGAATGCTTTGCACTTGCACCAGCGCCAGAGCTACGAGTCACCGGCCTACGGGGCCGACGCCCGCGAAAGCAGAGCAGGCCTGTGTAGTGACGTTGAAAGATTTTCGCGGGCGATGTAAAGAGCGAACCCAAAAAGCCAAATTAACGTGCAGCGCTGATCAGCTGTGTCGAGCTGTGCCAATCTGCACGGCGGAAGAGGACCAAATTTGAGTCCGATTAGCCAGGCACGTAGGCTCTAGGACACGTAGTACAGGGTTAGCGGGGCCGCTGAAGGTGTTGGATACCCTTCCGAGTCAGGCTTCGGAAAACCCTGCCGCCGGCCGGACTTGCAGCCTGCCACGGAAATCCAATCAAATATTCGTTGTCCCCGGCGTTTCTGTTGCACCCTTCGCAAATTCCATGGGACTCGACCGCGAGAGAAAAGGTTGAGCGTCGACGAGAGTTGTCAAAAAGCAGAGGGAAAGGTGAGTCATCATTCCAGGCCCTCGATCACGGTGATTGCCGTTAGGGCCGAACGGATGCCGACTCGTTGTTCCCAACTTCCCGTTCTCTGGCGAATCTACCAAGTATGCAGGTGAGGGTAGGTACACCGGAATTTTGAGAAGAGACTATTCAATTTTCGGCTTTGAAGTGATTTGAAGCGACTCGATAGATTCATCTATGCAAAGAAATGAGCATAAGTTCTTTTCATCCATGGATATTTACCCGACTAAAATCGAGGTCTCACAGTCAACCAGTCCAGCACGCTCCAGAAAAGGCCTGGAGCGGTCCAGAGGCAGACGAGTTCAGATACTTCCGGTCTCAGACATGCCCGCGGAAGCAAAATGTCTCAGCCCCTATCTCTTCTGAAGTATAAAACCCCCCTCACCCAGTCGCCACTCTGCATCGATTTCACCCAGAAATCACCATCCAAATTACCTTCTCAAAATGTCTCCCATCAACCACCTTTTTGTTCCCCGCGACGTCGACGCTTCCGCCACCTCGAGCGATTCGACCAGCGCAAGTCCCACCTCGTCGTCGCCTAGTGTCTTCGACGGCCCACCCCCACCCAACATCCCGGGGTGGGTGGGCTGGCTCATTCTCGCCATCTTCATTATTCTGTTGATGATGGCGATTCGTCTCATGTATAAGGAAAGCGTACGTCCCTCATCTCTTTCTTGCTCCGTTCAAGGCTAACCACGCGTCGCTCTTCAGAACGAATACCTGGCGAAGCGGGGAGACCGCTTCGAGCCGACCAAACGCTATAAGCTGAGCCCGAGCGAAAAGCGCCAACTCAGCCTCGGCAAGCTTCCCCGCCCGACCATCGCGCCGCCTCCGGCTGCCCACATCGCCGTGGCAGACAACGCCGCGCACAGTGCGGAGGATGCGCTCTTCCACGTCACCGCAACCAACACGCTCAAGAATCAGCGCCGCGCGGCGCAGGTCTTCCAAAAGGCGGACATGGTCGCACCTCCTTTGCCTCCAATCCTGCGGCCTGCCGGTGCTCGTTGGTAAGCGTGTGGCGTGGGTGTCCGCGGTGCAGATCCCGAGGTGTGTTTTCTATTCGCTCGTTCGAACTATTTCTTGATTCTGACTATCGCGAGTAGTACTAGAAAGAAAACTCGGCGTCAACGTGCCCGCGGAAGAAATCACCAGTCGCACGTCATCCACTGGTTATACCGACGCATTCGCCTTCGGCCTACCTTCGGCCAAGCCCCTTCCGCCTGCGAAGGTCGACTCACCTCGTATTTCAGCGGTACACTCCATTCGAGCTCGCAGTAATTACATCTGTATCTCGACAGTGCGGGCGTTCCCAATACATTTGGAGATTTCGCGCTACTGTGATAAATTATGAGTCTTTCTAATATTCGGCGACTAAGAGAACCCGACAGGCACGCACTTGGTGGGAGGAAGTTCGAGCCTCCACATGCACGTCCCCTCATTAGTGAAGAGTCTGACGACAAAAAAACCGGTCAGTTAAGATGGATAGATACCCAGTCAAAGCATCTTGTTTGCTCCTTTGACGCCGGTTTTGAACGTCCGGATGAACGGTTCACTGTGATGGATTTTCTCAGGTACATCTGAAACTCTGTTAAAGCGAAAATGGTATCAGAGGAATTGACTCGACGAGATTTTGACTGACCAAGCTACGGGAAAATTGATTCCTAGGAAAGAGAAGGCGTCGCCGGTCTCGAAACGTTCTTACAGGTTCGAGCTCGATGATAAGGCCGGATCACAACAGCGCGTTTACATCGTGTGCAGCTTCGCATCTGGGCATCGGAGCGTCCGCATAATCCACAGCAGCCGTTCGGTGTTTGGGGGAGTCTTGCGCTCGCGCCGCGCGGTCCATTTCGGTGACGAGGTTGTTGAGTGGCCCCAATTTTTCGTGAAATGCGCAATGGCGAGGTACTATGCGCGCTCGGTGAATGGAAGACGCCAATAGACTTCTTGAGCGACAGCGGCCTCTGCAGAAGTATGGACGGGAGTATCTCTCAGACCTGTACCTGGGATGGACGAAGTCATCCTCGCATATGAAAAATAAGCTTTCACCCAATCCAAATTACCCATTACGAGGAGCATACCATACTCATCGAGGTCCCGGCTGGGAACCATGCGGTTGAAGGGGAAGGAGGGGGTTTCAGGAGCTCAGAAAGAGGCCTACAAAATCTCTGAGCGTGAAGCACAACCAGCAAGGAGGGCTGTGTCTTATATTCCCACTCTATTTCTTGAAATTGCGCTCGCCGGGGGGAATTCATGACTGGAAGCTGAGTGGCAAGGTGAAGGACAGAAGAAAGAAGGTTTTTTTTTTGGCAGCGTGGGAGCATCAACGAACGCAAATCATTGCACCGCCATCGGCTACCAAATGGCGCTTTCTTCCGAACCATCACTTGCTCTTTATCACGATATGAGCTCTTCACCGGGGAGATCTGGGGCTTTCCTGGCGGCCCTTTTCGTGTGTGCTGTCTGTATTTTTCGGCAAACCTCCAGTGAACCGTACACTAACTGGACAAAAGAAATGTCACATGGGTTTTTTGATCAAAATGTGGTCGTAGCGCGAGATGGACGAAGCTGCTCGGAAATCTTTGAGGGATTGAATTGTTGGTTAGGAACCCTAGTATGCATGGGCAGAGTAATAGACATGCAGCAGCCGTGGTGGCCGAGCAACACCGAAGTTGCCGTGATTTGTCGGCTATCACTCACGTGTCACCAAAGCAACCACCACACAAATACGCGTCTCGCTCGTCTCTGCGTCAACACCCACTCTGCTGCTGTAGGGAACGAATAGCCCCACTCGTCCTCTACATCTATGGCACGTAACACGACGCCTACAAAGAAAGCAAAGATCGTAGCGTGGAAGCGCGAAGGGAGGTCGCACGATTGGATCCGCGAGCACCTCACTGGCCGAAACGACATATCGGACTGCCAGATCATCCGGATTTTCAAACGATACAACGAGAAGGAGAACTACTACGATGTAGGACACAAAACAGGACGACCCCACAAGATGTCCGAGCGGGATACACGCCGCGGTGCCCGCATGCTGGCTACTCGCATAGCCCATAACGCGACGGATCTGCAGCAGCAGGCCTTCCCCGGTGTCGATGTAAAAACGGTCAAACGGCACCTCAGGGGAGTAGGTTTGAATGCCTGCATCCGTCGATGTGTCCCGCTCATCAGGAAACCCAATCTACGCAAGCGAAGAGAGTGGGCAGAGCGCATGCTGGGCTGGACAGTGGAGAATTGGGAGTGCGTTGTGTTCTCAGATGAGTCCATCTTTCGCCTTTTTGGGTCGGATGGGATGGAATGGTGCTGGAGGAGGCCAAATGAGCGGCTGGACCCACGATTCACGAAGAAGAAGGTGAAGCACGGTGGGGGGAAGGTTACGGTGTGGGGAATGATCACGCCACATGGATTGGGGAGGCTTGTTCGCATCGAGGGGAACCTCAACAAGGAGTTATACCGCGACATATTAGAGGAGGACTTCCTGGGATCCATGGACGACCTCGATCTCAACCCCAGCGACTACTACTTTCAGCAGGACAACGATCCAAAACACACGTCGGGCCTCGTGACCCGGTGGTTCGAGGAAAATCATATCGATGTTCTGCCGTGGGCGCCTTCCAGCCCGGATATGAGCATTATAGAGCACGTCTGGGACCGCCTCGACCATATGGTACGCGCCCGGAATCCACTCCCCCAAAATATCGAGCAGTTATGGGTCGCTTTGCAAGAAGAGTGGGCACGGATGGACGAGGAGCATATTGCGCATTTGTACGCGTCTATGCCGCGGCGCGTGGAGGCACTGCACGAGGCGAAGGGGGGGAACACGCGCTACTAGTTAGTTTTGGTCCAAGTGCTCGATATCTTGCTGTAATCGTAGATTTCGTCGCCCGACCAAATTTTGATGTGCCCAAAATAGGCAACTCCGACGTTAAATGTGTAATATCTCTACAGGCAGGGCATCTATGCATGGGATAATTTACCACATGAAATTATATCTAATTATCTTCATTTCGTTTACCGGGACTCTCCCTCAGGTGGGAGTGAGCAGCGATCGAGCCATCAGCGAGCTGTTTGCACATGTTGATTGATCATGTCACCCCGCAGAGATCTAAGGCCGACCCCCCGAGCCGTTTTCTGACATGAGTGGCCGAGGTGCCGAGAAACTTAAGAGGCCAAATCACGGCATTTGAGCTTGCCGATAATTTGACCGAAGGGATTTGTCAGGCGGTCAAAGGTGCCGGACTTCTGCAAAGAAGTAGAAAAGATGAAAAAAATTCCTTTGGTCAAATTCCAGACCCAAACGAATTAATAATTGTCTGATATTATGCTGAATATTTTCTGAAGTGTGGAGGTGGCAAAACTTGGGCGAAGATCAGCCCAATCAAATGTGTGACGTCCGCGTGACATCACGCGTCGCTTGATCCTCTTCACGCGTCGGGAGCCCAAAGTCGAGAGGCGGGGTCCTAGTCCAGGTGAGTAAACAAGTCACACATGCTATGTGGTGCTATTGGACACCTAGCTCATATTTTCATCCACAATAGGATCCCCGTCGTGTCTTTTTCCTCCACTTTAGTGATGCCGCGGGCCCGGCCCAGGCCCTCAGGCCGAGCCGAGCCGGGCCCGGGCTTGGTCAAGCCGAGCCGAGCCCGACACAAGGCTTGGGCGGGCTCAGGGCTCGGGCTTGAGAAATGCCAGGCCCGCCAGGCCTCGCAGGCCCGGGCCTGGATATATATGGCCAAGAGCGTGCCGATGGCGCGAAGCGCTCACGGCATTTTGGCTTAGGAGGCTTCGGTGCCGTCAAATGCCGAACTTTATGGCGCGAACCTGTCGTTCGGCTGATCTTCACAGCTCTAAACTGGCGAATGGGACAAATCAACGCCAGCAATCTGTTGACCCACCGGATTGCAGCGGTGTTCAATGTTCAGAACAGCCGAAAAACCCCCCAACTTAGTCGCGGGGACATTTGGTACCTTCTACTCCCATATAATATACATGTACCCTAGCATACTGTTTTTATCTTTGGCTACGAGAAAGCCTGGGCCCAAGCCCGGGCTCAGGGCTTCAGGCCCCGCACCCAAGGCTCGGGCTCGGGCCTGGAGAATTTGAAGCCCGAGCCCGCTCAAGCCGAGCCCAAGCCCGGGCATTCAGGCCGAGCCGGGCCCGCGACATCACTACTCCACTTTGACGCGCCGCCGCTACCTCGGATTCATGACGACCAATGGAACCAAGCAAGGCTCAAAATACCAGCCCAAAAAGCGCTCTGCTGGTCGGGTGGCTCAGTTCAAGTCCCTGAAAACCCCCTCAATGTTGCACACCATCACGATTTCGATCAAAAAACCCATGTGACATTTCTTTTGTCCACTTAGTGTATTTCTAACGCACGTCAACCTTCCACAGAGCGACTCAAGTTGCTGTGAGTCTTTAACGAATCAAGCGCACAGAGCCCGAGAACTCGGGTGAGAAACATGGGATATGGGATCGCACAATACTTCCCTCTACATGTACCTGATCATGAAGACTGCTGGTTGAGATTGTCGGCAAGTATTCGGCATCGGTCCGATCGTTCCATGATTGTGACGTCAGCGTCTTGATGCTTTCCTCCCTCCTCAACTTTTTCACCAGCACCCCATCCGAAGCAGACCTGATGTCGGTGAAAGAGCTAGTCGAAGTACGGCTTTTCAATCCTCAACGATCGCCCACTCATTCCTCCTGCCTCAGACCGCCATTTCCGAGAACAAAATCATGATCTTTTCCAAAACGACATGTCCTTATTGTCGCAGGGCGAAAGCCTTGTTCGCTGAGAAGTTTCCCGGGGAAACCCCGACAGTTTTCGAGTGTGTACATCTCACTTTCACCTCCCAAGAGTTCCAATCGCGGTTAATCGCGTAGGCTTAACGAACGCGACGACGGCGCCGATATCCAGGCCTACCTTGCAAACAAGACCGGGCAGCGCACGGTGCCGAATATTTTCATTAGTGCGTGATGTTATTCTACCCCTTGCTGCCGAGTTTGACTCTCTTGCTGGTCAGATAAGCAGCATGTCGGCGGTACGTTGAAATCGAGGGCCGCCTTGCCTATAGCTTACGGTATTTACAGGTAACGACGACACCCAGGCCGCTTTCAAGTCGGGGAAGCTGAAGGAATTGGTCAATGCGTAGCTCGACTACAGTTCTTTGTGCGTCTTCCAGTGTTTAGTTCCCTGTCGCTGCTGAGTGCTAACGAGTGACCCGCTAGTGCTGCATGTACTACGTATTCTTGCGGACTGTCCTATAATCTTCGTTTGCGTCAGATTTTTCTTACCGGAACACAAGTGCACTAAATTGCGACGGCTTTAAACTAGTCGAGCTTCTTCGGCCCATTCACAAATGTTGGGGTGCTAAATAAATTCAACTCGCTTCGCTAAGCTGATCCCATGTCCTTCATCTTAGGTTCAATCGGACGGTGAGAGCAAACAGCAGGTACATCCTAAATTCTTTTCCACGATAACTGAGCGGTGGAATCGGTTTCACGGTCTGAATTTTGAATTATGGAACTTGAACCTCCAGCGCCACTCGCCTCGCGCCCGACCTCGCGAAAATACATCGTTGTAGTCAATCGCGATGCCACGCGCAATGATCACAGGTTACAATTCACAATTCGCGCTGCCGGCGATTTTTCGGGCAAGCCCACTTGGCGTAACCGAGCCCATTTGGCGTAACCGAGCGCCAGCAGCCTCCATCCATCTCTGTCCACCCGGTATCGATCCCCCACGAGTTAGTCGACAAAATCATCGAGGAGCTTGAAGATACGGAGTCCATTCACCCTGAGGGAGTTAACGAGACGCGTAGTTTCGGGAGCGCTGAAGTGGCTTTTTAATGGCTTAAGTCTCAGAGGTCTCAACACGGCTCCCGAAACTCGGGTGACGAGAAAGAATAAAGGTACGCCGGCAGGGCCCGGGTGCGCGGATGATCTCGGATGATTGAGTGGTCATGTGCTTCCGGTTAGCTCCGGTTCTTTAAATCCGAAGACTTAGAGAATCTCTCTCCCACATCTTTCCCACAAACCATGACCTCTGTTCAGTCTCCGATAGAGTTAACAGCGCGCGGGCCTCGAACGGAGGAGAGCTTCGCTCAGTCGATTCAACGAGAAAGACTGGGGGAGAATGAGGCTCCGTCGACTGAAGAGAAACCTCCGACACGACAGTACCAGGCCGCGCTTTTGTTCGCTGGTTTTATGATGATTTTTCACATCATTGGCATAAACGGCGTCTTCGGTATTTTCCAGGTTCGCCTGTCGACTTCCTCTACTGTTCTAGGCTTATTTGATCACTGCCAGGACTTCTACACTTCTGATGAAAGCAATATCCCTTCAGCACGCGGGAATGACGCGCTAGTGTCGCTGGTAGGTACCATTGGGAGTGGGCTGACGTGGAGCGGAGGGATCTTCGTTAACCCTCTCATTGCGCGAGTGGAGAGCGTGAAGCTCATCACTTTCGCCGGGGCCGCGATTATGAGTCTTGGCCTATTTCTGGCCAGCTATTCTTCCACCGTGAGTTCAGAATAACTCATACCAATGTCCGCTGTCTTATTTCGCGTAGGTTTGGCAGCTTTTTCTTACACAAGCCCTGCTCTACGGACTGGGCTCGTCCCTATACTATTTCCCCATCATGAGCATTGCACCAACATACTTCGACCGTCACCGTGGTTTCGCCATGGGGTGCATTCTTTCCGGCGCTGGAATTGGTGGACTTGTAATGGCACCCGTCCTCCAAGTCCTTCTGGATCGTTATGGCGTCCGCAACGCATTGCGAATCATCGCAGGATGGAATTTCGCTGTTGGTGTTCCCGTTTCGTGTGTTATCCGCCGACGTGTCCGCTTCGACCGTGGTGCGCTGGAGGCGAGTACTCGCATCAATATGTCCCTCGCAAAGCGGGGAACCTTCTTGTATCAGGTTCGTATTCCCTTTCGCTCGTCACCAGTGTCGTAGTAATATTTCCCCTTACTACCACGCCAGGCGCTCGGCGCGCTCCTTCAGGCAGCAGGGAATGTCATCCCGCTGTACTACATGACATCTTATTCTGTCTCTATGTTGTCGTACTCTCGTGGGACGGGCAGTCTTCTCCTCGCTATCAATAGCGCTGTCAACAGCGTATCCCGCGTTTTGAGTGGAATACTGGCGGACGGTATCGGTCGGCAGAACACCATGATAGGCGGGGTTCGCCTTATTCCACGCAACCCCTTCTTACTGCTAATCACCTTGATCAGGCCTTTCTCTCGTCGCTCTCCGTCTTCGCCCTCTGGTACGACGCGCCACGCGAACGGTTTATTGCGTTTATCGTCATGTATGGGATATACGCCGGTGGCTACAACGCATTGTTGCCCACAACGATCAGGTGAAATCAACCCGTCTCAACGCAGTTAATCGCTCACTGTCTCTAGTGAGATCTACGGCGTGGAGAACTATTCCCGTGTCAACGGGTTCATCTATTTCATTCGAGGGATGGGATCTCTCTTGGGTGCACCCATCGCCGGGCTTATCCTCGGCAGCCATAAACGTGGGCTGGGAGACATTCAGACAACAGCGGGGCTGCGCACACGGTACGAGCACGTCGTTATTTACGATGGCCTTCTGCTTTTGTGCGCCGGGATGTGTATCGCGTATGTGCGCTGGCTAGATGCGCGCGACAAGGGGGCGTGGAAGTGGAAGGCGTGAATAAGAAAAATGCAAAAATGTGCGTAGCTGCCTAGAGAGTGAATTCATTTATTCTGTCCTCAGCCTGTAACTTCGGTCAAAATACGACCTTCCATCCATCAGACACTTGGCCAAGAATATGCATGGAGACGCCAGCCAGCGACAGAATCGGCTCGGATCGGCACTGCTGCGGATTCTGACGGAATTGGGATAATTCTAGAAACTCCACGGAATTCGTGGGCTCGCCGGGGAAAAATAAAAGATCGAGGGGCCCAGACCCGCCTATCGGCTGCGGATTCCCCAGGGCTTTATCTGGAATCCACGCACTGACTGACAGGAACACAATTCCTACCTCCCAAGTCCTACCTCCCTACAGAGTCTAACAACACTGAGAAAGATTTGCAAAAGATCTAGACGTAAAGCTGCATTCAACTTGCCACGACGGCTTCTCTCTGAGAGTGTACGTGTTGAATCCGCCTTTCGATCGACTTCAATTTACCGGCATGTCTGCCGATGAAATGGCTCTCCACTGACAACTAGTCTGCGGCTTGACGTGCTCTTTGACTTTGATTCTCTCCTCGAGTCGCTAATATTGTTCAATACAGAACACTAGTCGCGTTGCCATGAATTCGTCGCATGTGGGTGCGCATCGCCTGCAATGTCTACCCCCGGTCCGGGTTCTGTGGCCTAATTTTGGACAGCTTCAATGACCAACGCACAGTGAGCCTGTCCGTACGTTTGCGGAGCTTTGACGGAGCCGCCGAAATCCAATGGGTAGGTTAAGTAGGTGGAGCATTCTCCGACATTTTCGGATCCTGGGTACTACCCGGGTCCCCCGAGGGTACTGGCATAGTCGACGCCTATCAAGGTGTCTAGAAGCTAAGTATCAGTAGGGGGTTCAAAAACATGATCGTTCCCATGCATTCTGTAATCAACCCAATCTGGGTGAAATTGCACATCATAGGCTCGCTTATTCATAGGCCATAAATTGACGTCGGTATCCTATTTCCCGCCCCTTCCCACAGGGCTCAGCTTCTGTAGGTTTCTGTGCCACGGCACTCAAGGGTCGCATCGACGAGGTGTACGTACAGCGACACTCCCATCTCTGCACTTTATCAGAGGCAATTGATTAACGCAGATTAATTCAGGTTTTTCACTTATTATCACCCAGCGTCGTACGCCAGGCCAACGCCCTTCCTTCATGTCGACACCAGGGTTCGACCCCATCTCAACTATCGGAGCGCTTCAAATCGGCGTTTTCTTCGCTGTCTGTCTTTTCGGCGCAGTCACCGTCCAGGTAAGTTGTAAAGTATAATCCCAGTTGTCACCACTGAACGAAGAATAGGTGGCTCTATACTACACTCGTTTTCCTTCGGATTCAAATGTGCTCAAGGGCCTCGTACGTACTATATTCTCGGGTATCTCGCCCATTGAACGGAATGCGCAGGTAGTCCTTGTCTGGTTTCTCGATTTCGGCCACACTTTCGCAATCTGCGATGCGATGTATATCATGACGGTTGTCCAATATGGCCACCCCGAGTTGCTCGAATTCGTCCCAGACTCGTTGAATGCGGCCATTCTTCTTAGTGGTTTGATAGGCCCGCTCCAGCAGGTACGTTGTTCGTGGGTCCGTGACCTCAAATCTCACATCCCATATAGGGGTGGTTCGCCTACCGGCTGTATAGATTCAGTCATTCGTACTACCTCCCGCTGTTCTGCGCGTTTCTTTCCACATGCCGTGCGGGGGGATCTATCGTGCTTGGAACGATAGCCTTGGGGCGCATGCCAGTGCTACTCTTCGTCGAAGAGTGGGGATGGCTGGTCGCGCTCCTGTTGATTTTGGGCGTCGTCACGGATATCATTCTCGTTATTTCCCTTTGCTTCCAACTTAGTACCTGGCGCGGCGATGGATTTCAGCGGTAAGCAGATAGGTACTTGCGTACAGACCATCGTGCTGATATCAACTTGGTTTAGAATGAATCGCTTGGTGAACCGGCTCATGCAGTGGAGTATTGGTGTGTTCCTTGGCCGCATTTTCGAGAACATAACTTAATTCACATCCTAGAGACGGGCCTGATAACAAGGTGAATTACTTTTTGCGCCGCCGTCCTCCTCAATGTTGAAGTCGGGAAAGTTTTGGCGCTATGTCTTTGCTCATTTGTGTAAGTCCTTGGGAGCATCATCAAATCGATAGCAACTTACGCTCGCTCCCAGTTTGTGAAAATGCCGGATAATTGTACGTGTCTTCAAAATGTAGCGCTGCCCGCTCATTTACCTAGGGACTGAAGTCTACTGGATTGCAATATCCTTAGTCTTGTGCAAACGTGAGCCCAACCCAAGTTTTTGTGTAAATGTCGATCTCATAGAGCCATTTTCACAGTATACTCCAACTCTCTAATGTTCTCGTGAGAACGTTTCTCTCTGCATCGGATGCAACTCACTGTTCTTTAGGCTGAATGCCCGAAAACCTGAGCTGCACATCTCGGATTTCGAGCGCCGAGGATCGTTGCCTAGCCTGTATTCCGCCGACCCGTTAACCTCCGAGGTGCGTTGTTTCGCTCAGTTTGGTTCCTTCTTGTGATATTCTTTTATCCTGCAGTTTAAAGTCCAGGACGTTAGATTTCAAGCGCCCGCGTCGGTCAAATGGCGTTCCTCGTTCAGTGCGGTGTCATTACATGTAAGTCGTCCCTCAATTCATCTGAAGCAAACCCTCCTCACCGCGTTTAAAGAATTCGTACATATTCCCACCAGGAGAAGGGATGCCTCCACTTGCACCATAGATAAAATACCCACTTCATATTACCCTCCGTTTGGGACGTCAGTTGGATTTAGGTTAATTATTATTAATTGTATAGTTCTGTGGGGTCTCTCCCGTTGTACGTGATAGATGGACCTTGTAAAAGTTGAATTCGAAACTTTGTGTACAATTGGTAGATACTGCATCTTCGCTGCCCCACCTCCGATAGTTTTACACTTCGGGTACAAATTTCCCGGGAAGGAACGCGTTCCCAAGGTTCTCCTTAAACCACTTCCAATCGTGTGCAATGATGAACTCAACCCTTGGCAGGTTCACCAGCGCGCGCAGCCGTGCAACGTCAATTGCGGCCTGCACTGGGTCTCGGTGCATACAGTATGGCGACCCATCCGCCGCCGCGGTCGCAATCTGCTTTTCGGGGTCTGTGATCAAACGCCGGTCGTGCGCGATATCCCCGCCCAAATACATCCAAGCGCCATCGCTGGACGTGCGCGCGAGGACATTAATATGACCTGCGCAGTGCCCAGGTGTGTGGATTATGAAGACGCTTCCGTCGCCGAAGAGGTCGGCCGCGTGCGGGAATGGCCCGATCGACGTGTTGAAGTCCTCAAGGTTCAGAAAAACCGTCCGGTCCATTGGAGTGGAGGCGGAAAGAGTACCCGAGAGCGCATTCCCGGGATACCCGTCTTCGATCGAGGCTTTGCCCTCTCCGCCGAGGATAAAGGTCGCCTTTGTGAAGGGCGCACAATCACCGATGCTTGATATATTCAAAGATGAGCATCTGAGCAGGTGTGTGCGTCCACTCACTGGTCAAAGTGCAGGTGGCTGATGACAACCCGCTCGATCTCGGCGGGGACGAGCCCACCCTTCCTCAAAGATTCGTCAACGCTTTGAGGCGTTTCGCATGGCATAAGGGTGGTATAATGCTTCTTTACTGCCGGAGGGTAGGAGTCCCAGTCGCGTCTGATACCCAAGTCGAAGATAAAATGGCGGTCGGAATTGGAATGTTTGAGATAGAAAGAGAGCGATGGACATGCTTGACGGCTACGGCTCTCTCCAGCGATAACGAGATCGAGAGGAATATGGATGATTCCGGCTTGTAAGCCAGAAATCTCCATGTAGGGCTGATTCGCCGAAGGTTCCGGCAGAGCTGAGGCCGTCTCTGAGGTCTTCAGTGTCGTCGCCATGACGGGGTTAACGAGGGGAGGTTAGGCCTGCGAAACTGCGAATGCAACCGGTCCGGGTTGGGGTCACGTTGGTTGGTGTGAGTCTCGCGGGGAGTTTCGGGGACCTTGAGAATCAAGCCATTCTAGAGCGACTGCTGACCTCCGGACTACTATACAATACTTGGCCGGCGACGCTTCCTGATGTATGTCTATTTTTGCTCCGCCGATGCCGCCGTGTAACGGTCCCCAGCATCGCTCGTACCAGCTTGAACTCCGTACTTGCCGGTGGAATCCCGGCTCCTAAAATGACCCGAGCATTGGCGGCATGTCGGCAGACCTCGGCAACAGAGAGCTCGTTCCCTTTTAGGTCCAGTTGGCTCTGGAAGCCTCCATAATTATTGAAACCGAGTTGAAGGATTGCTCCCATCACTCAGCTCTCCATCCAGACCCGCATCCCCGACTCATCCACCGCCTCAGGTACTCCAGCGACATATTTATTCATCCCATCATCGAGCCTCGCTATATTCTTGCGTGTGAACTCCACCCGGTTCGACGTCCCTGCGAGACGTTGTGCGCGTCGACGATCGTACACCTCACGCACCGCCTCACGGATAATCTGAATACCGTTCTTCACCTGTGAATATTCTCAGGACAACGCGTTGAGAAAACAGTAAGAGACAAACGTACATTCGCATCAGCCGTTATGTATATTGAGTCAACCTCGTCCGGCGTCCACATGAGGTTGTAAGATGAGCTGAAAGGTGCAGTCGACGGGTCGTACGTGGGCTGCACGGGGTTCAATGGGCAATTCTCGTTGGACTCGAATCACGTACATTCACGGTATTCTGGGCAAGTCATTTCAGCCCTGGCGCAATAGCGTTGAAAACGGAAGACACACAGGTAGGAGCGGCAAATAAACCAGCAACACGTCTCTCCAGGCTTGGGGCGGGTGTTTGTCGTTGTACACTACACCCTCATGGCCTTGAACCACGTTACTGGCCACGCCGTCAATAATTTGTGCGTATCGACCGCCGAACCGATCCGCCATCTCGGTTGGGCTGAGTTGAACTCGAACCTTCTTACCCTTGTCCTTGGGGTCGGTCGAAGGGACTTGAGCAAGAGGGGGCAACGCAGGGTAGTCGATCCTGGGGGTGAATTTTAGACCCTTAGTCGCGCCATACTCGTTGATACGAGCGATTGCAGCGCCCTTCTGGACGTCAGAGGAAGCGTTGAAGCTACCCTAAATTGAATTTCAGTCGGTTTTCGGAAGGCGAACAGGCGCACAGAATAACAAGATCCACGTCGCGGGCGGGCTGTAATTTATTGTAAGTCAAATTGCCCATACGAAATAAAAGAAAAAAACACCGACATGCAGAAAGACATGGAGAGGTAAGTTGTTAGCCATCCCAGAGTCGACCTGCACTCCGTTACATCTCATTTCAAAAGTGGAAGAAAAGCCCAATACCAAATGCAGTCTTGGCGCATTCTCAAAGCCATTTCCACGGTGTGGTGCTTTCTGGGCGCCGAAGAATGGGTTGGCTTGATTCCTGTGCGTGATCAATATTTGGATTGAGTAGCTGCGATGGCGAGGACTAACCCTGCATGCACCGGATTCACATTGTCGACGCGGTCCATCTTCTTATCACCGAGTTCTTTACTCGCGGTCTGCGTGACACCTACAAATATGAATGGGCACTGGAGAAAAATAAAGAAATGCAATACGTACGGCGCAACATGGACCCAAACGAGTTTTGTGGGAGGTTCCGCCAGATAGTGCCTCTGGAAAACGAAGGATCAGCACGTCGCAAACACTCTGCAGACCGTGACCAGTAAATGCAACGTACAAGATACTGCTCAACGGCGCGGCTGGAGCCGCGGTCGCCAGGCCAAGTAACAGGGCCAAAGAGTATTCGGCGATGTTCTGCGTGGATACGCCATTGTTGAACCTGCGATAGCAACACTAAGTAATCCGATCCCGCGTCGTTGGAGCGGAGCATACTGTCGTCCAAATCCTGGAGGTTTGATTTAGCGTTAAACTGAGTTCCAAACGAGGATATTCACCCCAAGTCAGTACCCAGCCCTGTAGCTTTTCACTTCCCACTTCGACAGGATTCATCTCGGACCATTGCCACCACGCGCATCAGGAAAAACCAAAACTGCCCCATAGACCCACATAGACGCCATAGACATCATAGACAATGGGCGTCTATGATAGCAAGGTGGGATGGGGGGGGGTCAACTCCATAGACACCCATAGACACCCATAAACCCCTGTTTTCTATGAAAATGGCCTGCTTTCTATGAGATTTTGTCAACTTTTTTTGGTTCACAGTGGCTTAAACACACACAAAAATGACAGTAAAAACACATATCATATTGCATGTAATGCAGGGATACAAGGTTTCTGTCACCACCACTCAGCCTTTGCTTACTGTGCTTACTTACTTACTGTTTCCATGTGAATGTGAAGTGAACTTAGTGACTTTTCGCTGAGGGACATTATATCACGACTTAGTCAAGGTATCTAATGTAATTAAAGTTCTAATTAAAGTAAAGTGCTTTTCAACGGGATCGAACTCGCGACCTGGCGGGTTCGGACAAAATACGGAATGAGGTGCACTACCAACTGAGCTAAAGGACCACATAAGTGGACAGACACTATTCTGATAGGTGGGTAAGTTCTTATTCTCCAGGTCAGTTTACTTCTCTCAAGTTCTTGCCTGTCCCATCCACATCTCCTCTGCTGAAAGCATCTGGGCATGAATACTTCTCTAGCAAGAAACTCAGCAAATTTCTCACAAAGGCATATATTTGCAGATGTGAGAATAGACCCCAAACCAAAAGCTCAAAAAGAGCTATAAGAGTTGTTTAGCACAAGTTTTCCTTCAACAGCCTAAGTGAAGCACAAAGTGTGGAATCATTTCCTGGATGTGACAGTTTTGAAGACCAGAACAATTCAGAACAAGGACTTTCCAAAAAAGGTGGTTGACACATAGACATTCATAGACCATCAGAGACCTTCATAAAAGGCTGTGTTTTATCATAGCATTTTGGTTTTCCTGATGCACGAGCTTGGTTCAATGCAACTCGCCGGCTAGCATGGTTTCACCCTCATTAGACTATGTATTCACAATCATGTCACATCAATCAACCACCAAAGAAAGTCATAAACAGTGCAGGTACATTGAAAGACATCCATAACTCCCCATAGACACTCATAGAGCCGGGGGTTGCCTCATAGACACTCATAGACCATCGAAGACCATCGAAGACCCCCATAAAAGGCCATGTTCTATCATAGAATTTTGGTTTTTCCTGATGCGTCAACAACGTTAGAATGTTCCGGCCTTCGTGTGGTCAATTGAATGAGACGAAATCGGAAGTAGTTCACTCACGAATTCGCAGTTTGCTCGACCTTGAATGGCTCAGTTGGAGATTTCCAATCGTGCCATGGGCGTTCGTGACGAACAGCAGTGAGCTGCGCACGTCTTGGTTAGTTCAAGTCGCAAAAGTCGTGTAACTTGGAGCTCACCATCGGCCATGGTTCCATGCCTGCCGCGAGACCGCCGTTCTCAAAGCATGGATCCACAACGGGATCCCCACACTTACGGATCGACCCTCCCCTTTCCTTCGGTACTTCCCAACAGCCAAAAACATGACGAGGTCAGGGTGGAATACAAGTCAATGATGCAGAGTGAGTGGAATTATAGCGACTGGGGTGAGAAGTTGGTGGTCAGGCTTACCCTCCTGCCCGTTCTTGTGCTTCTCACCAGCGGGCCAAGCAGCCCGTCCACGCCGTTCTCCGCTCTAGAAATCTTATTCAACCCGTCTGTACTAAGCGGATGTGTGCCGGCGATTTCTTTAAAGTGCTTGAGCAAGGGTTCTGCGGAAAGCGGGGCCGTGAGGGGCGGGGAGAGAGGGAGGGTATACATGCTCGCTAAAAGCAATGATATTGTTATAGACCGTGTTAAACTCTGGGAATGAAACATACCGAGTCCCCAACAGGCGCCAGAGACACCTGCGACCGCAACGTACGGCCACTGAGTCCGTGCGCCTTTGCCTTTTCTTCGTGATCGTCCACCCGCGCGCCTTCTTCCTCCTGCCAGAAGTACCCAGTCTTGCCATCTCTTTCGTCCTCGAGTCCGCGGAAGGCCGTCGATAGGGATTCCTGGCTTTCGCTGTGTATCCCGGTCATGGTGGGTTTAGAACAGGATGCGATTGAGGACAGAAATGGGCGCCAGATCATCGGATGCACAGCGCTCGAGGTCGAACGTGCGCAGGTTCTGGAATCCGAACAGCCCGCCCAGGAAGTGATTACCTTTCCGCCATGCAACGGCTCAAAGCAAATCGAAAGCAGCCCTGAAGTCAATCGAAGTACAGAACGGAGACATGAGGACCATTCTCCGAGTCCGCATTGTATTTTGATTAAACTTGAATTGTTGTGTGATTCCCAGGAAACCTCCAGAGTTTTAGCAGTCCAATAGCATCAGGAAAAACCAAAGTTGCCCCATAAACCCAGAGAGACCCACATAGACGTCATAGACAATGGACTTCTATCATAGTCTGGTGGGAGGGGGGGGGGGGGGGGGGGTCAAATCCATAGACACCCATACATCCCTGTTTTCTATGAAACTGGCCTATGCTGGCCCCTTTGTAAAATAAAAGAATTGTATCTTGAATGACTTGGAGTGTGCAAAAGTTGTTGAAATTGAAGATATATCTAGAGGATCCTCACATTTGCAAATTTCAAGGTGCAAGAGGCACCGACCTTACTCACGCCTTTGCTTACTGTGCTTTCACCCCTGCGCTTACTTACTTACTGTTTTTCCATCTGAATGTGAAGTGAAGTGAACTGGATTACTTTTCGCTAAGGGACATACATTATATCATACTACAGACTTGGTCAACATTTCTAATGTAATCAAAGTAAAGTGCTTTTTAACGGGATCGAACTCGCGACCTGGTGAGTTCGGACAAAGTACGGAATTGGGTCCACTACGAAGTGAGCTAAGAGACCATATAGGTGGGTGGAAACCACTCTGATAGCTGTGTATGTTCTGATCTCCAGGTCAGTTTACTTCTCTCAAGTAAGTTCTTGCCTGTCCCATCCACATCTCCTCTGCTGAAAGCATCTGGGCATGAATACTTCTCTAGCAAGCAACTCATCAAATTTCTCACAAAGGCATATA
The DNA here is from genome assembly GCA_029378385.1 of Mycena metata. Taxonomy (NCBI): domain Eukaryota; kingdom Fungi; phylum Basidiomycota; class Agaricomycetes; order Agaricales; family Mycenaceae; genus Mycena; species Mycena metata. Next base: position 71,136 of record JARKIB010000163.1, on the reverse strand, counting down.
TTTGCAGATGTGAAAATAGACCCCAAACAAAAAGCTTGAATAGAGCTATAAGAGTTGTTTAGCACAAGTTTCCTTCAACAGCTTAAGTGAAGCACAAAATATGGAATAATTTCCTGGATGTGACAGTTTTGAAAGCCAGAACAATTCAGAACGAGGACCTTCCAAAAAAGGTGGTTGACACATAGACATTCATAGACCATCAGAGACCTTCATAAAAGGCGGTGTTTTATCATAGCATTTTGGTTTTCCTGATGCACGAGCTTGGTTCAATGCAACTCGTCAGTTAGCATGGTTTCACCCTCATTAGACTACGTATTCACAATCATGTCGCATCAATCAACCACCAAAGAAAGCCATAAACAGTGTGGGTACATTAAAAGACATCCATAGCTCCCCATAGACACCCATAGAGCCGGGGGTTGCCTCATGGACACCCATAGACTATCAAAGACCATCAAAGACCCCCATAAAAGGCCGTGTTCTATCATAGAATTTTGGTTTTTCCTGATGTATTCAACGATCAAGACGGTCTCAGCATTGGTCAGGAAGTCCAAGTGGCCCTGGGGAAGACATCCCTGGAGGAAAGCGTCACGGTGGTTATCGCAGAAAGCAAAATTGAGGGTTAAGGTTGTCGATGCCACGTCCTGCCACGTCACGGTGTTCGGCCGAACGCATCCGATGGACATCTCGTTTTCATGAACAACATCCTACAACCGATTTTGCCAACGACAGTAGGCAAGCCAGAGACGATGGATCAGTATCTCAATAAGTAATGAAACGTTCGGAAGAACAAAAAAACGCAATATCACCGAAAAGATGTTTGTGTTTTGGTTGAAGTTCATGGTTCAACCCAAGTTCAACCCGTGGAAGAGAGAGAGAGGATACAGATTTCCTACACGATATCGATCCAAAGGGTTAGTCCATGCCTAAAATCCGAGCGACAAGGCTCGGATTCGACGAACTCTGGTCGAGATCAATGAAATAGTTGTCAACTTCACGCTCGCACCACGTCTCGCGATCTTCGGGTATAACCCCATCCACGAAGTAGCTCTGGATGACCTTGGTGGCGCAGGCCGTATACGGTAAGCGGTCGTCACTACTCGTGTGAGTAGTGTGTGCCCAAACTCAAGGTGGATACCTAGAGTATGGGGTGTGGGGGAAGAGCCGAAGGCTCTGCGCTGGGACCGCCCTTCGGGCGGGAGCGGGATGATGAGATGGAGAGGGGGGCGCACTTTGCGCGCCGCCGCCTCGTCGCATCAACGGATCAAACCCGCGCCCCGAGCAGCAGAGGGCTCTGAGCGCGTGGCTGGAAGAGGAGAAGGGAGCGGGGAAGGGCGCTTCGCGCGCAAGCCCAACTCTACCACGCACTAACGACAAAACAAAGGAAAAAAGGGAAAGCGGAAGGGCGGGCGAGAAAAGGTCGGGGGAGCGGAGGCGAGGTGAGCGGTGGAAGCGAGACGCGGAGTCACGCTGTCACACATGTCACCCTCCAATCCGCTCCGCCCTCGATCTTACCGTATCCTACGACAAACCCAAGCCGTTCGTACCTCACGTCGGGGTTGTCTCGGAATACGGTAAGCGGTCGTCACTACTCGTGTGAGTAGTGTGTGCCCAAACTCAAGGTGGATACCTAGAGTATGGGGTGTGGGGGAAGAGCCGAAGGCTCTGCGCTGGGACCGCCCTTCGGGCGGGAGCGGGATGATGAGATGGAGAGGGGGGCGCACTTTGCGCGCCGCCGCCTCGTCGCATCAACGGATCAAACCCGCGCCCCGAGCAGCAGAGGGCTCTGAGCGCGTGTCTGGAAGAGGAGAAGGGAGCGGGGAAGGGCGCTTCGCGCGCAAGCCCAACTCTACCACCCCGAGCGCAGCGCACAATGAGTTGGGGAAGCGCGCCAGAGGCGCGGCGACCCGCTCGACCCACACAAAGTGAAGCGAAGGACACCGACGGAACGCAGGGAAGGAGGTGTAAGTGTATGTATGGGGGTACGAGTTCGAGCATGGATCGGCAAGTTATCGGGAGGCAGCACGTGCGTGTCAAACGAGAGGCGGTACCCAGGCCCGACCTCGGTATGAGTACGGCCAACGGCCTATGAGCGTGTAGGAAACAGGAAATGCCGCGCCGGGTGGCAGCAAAAAGTGTATGAAAAGCAAGACTGAAGTATGCCTAAGAGGACGGGCCGGGGAACAGCTCCAAACCAGCTCCAAAGGTGGCAAAGTCGGCCCCAACACAGATAAGGTGTCAGCAAGAGAGAATTTGTAAGACCGACTCAGAGAACGGGCCAATCCCGAGAAGCGTGTCGTCCGGGTCAGTTCTGCGCCACCTGGTGGCCGGTAACGGATGTGATGTTCGCGAAATCGCCACCGCTAGCGGCGTGATTGTTGAGGGATGAAGAAAGAAACCAGGTAGGTGCGCCGTGTGCGCCGTGTCAGAGCTTGTATAAGATCCAAGTGCAAAGGAGTTTGAGTCGGCGATCCAAGTACCAAAACCTTTGCATCCCCGAGACTCGAGGAAAGGAACCGCAGAAAAGGAACGTCGCAGAAGGTGTGGTAGGCAACCGAGTACGTCGGGTGCGGTACAAGTCCAGTTGATCCGACGCTGAGTTCAACTTGTTTGACGGTGAGTCGGACCTAGTATGCCAAGTCGCGTAAGGTACAATATACAATGCTGGTAAGTTTATGAAATGTGGTACGGCTGATGCCAGGCGAGGCCCAGAAAGCTGATGTGAATGTGCCCGCATACGGGATGGGGAGTATGAACTGCTCAGTCAACAGCGCTCCTTGAGGGAACAATGTGAACGAAGGTAAGGGTTCGAGGTATGGGTTTGGTTGTTTTTGTCAAGGGGACAAATGCGGAAAGAAAGGGGAGGCGAGCGGCGGACAGGTGCGCGGTAGCACAACCAGCCTCCAGAAACGATGAGGCAATTGGGCAGAAATGCTCACAAAAAAAACCGCCATGAATCAAAGGGGACATGGTTGGGGAAAGCCCGACATAGGAGAGTTAATCTGGGACAGAGTTTCCCGGCGGCCGAAGGAAGGAAGGAATGAAATGAATGTGTCCGCGTACCGGACTCGGACGGGGAGAAGTAACTGCTGAATCGACAGCGCTCCTGCGGAGACGACATGGACAAAGGTAAGGGTGCGAAATCAATGTATGGGTTTCGTCATTCCCGTGGGTAAATGCAGAATGGGAGGGAAGGCATAAGCCCCGGTGGATAGGTGCGCGATAAGTATGACGACGACGGCGACGCATTTCAAACACCCCCGGTGAGTGAAATGCTCGCAAAGGTCTGCCCTGGATTGGGGGAGGCATGGATGAAGAAAAGCGGATGAGAGTGAGTTGACCTCGAAAGAAGGAGTTGGCCGAGTGGTGGAGAAGCACCAAAGTAAAGAATGAAACCCCGAATGATGAGTGGGAGGGAAGAGAGAAGAAGATTGAAGACGGGAAAAAAGACCTCCCGCAGCCAAGGTGGAAGTGCGTGTAAATCCCGACGGCGTTCACTTCCAGCTTCAAAGCAGGAAATAAAACCAGCCGCGTCTGATCCAGGCTGTTCGAGTAATTCGGAGAACGACGCGGGTACGGGCACCCGCAGAGTAAGAATCAATAAGTGCCCGTGATGTGGGCGCCGTCAACGCAAGGCAAGTGTGGAATGGGCAAATTTAGGCCCGTGCCCCCGTACCAACATAACGAACATGACGACAAACATGAAACTGTCCGCAAAGGGATGGGGTTTGAAAACGAGGAAGACAAACAGGGCGCTAGGATGGAGACACAGAAGGCCTGCACTGGCCCAGGACCAAGATGGCAGTCAGACTGCCCAACTGCGGTAGCCAAACCGGCGAACGAGAGGAGCGCAGAACACCATATCCCAAAAAGGAAACCCAGTCCTAGCCGCATATGCCCGAAGCTTGGGGCCTGCTGGGAAAACGGTGGCGCGGAACCATCCCGAGGAATGAAAGGAGCAGACACCCAGGATGTGAACGGAGGGTGAAAGGCATGCATCCCCAGAACGAAGAAAGACCGAGCACTGAAAGGAAACGGAAAAACACGGAAAATTCATGCGTCGAAAAAAAGGAAAGGTACGAGTGAATTCTCTACATGCAGTGGAGCAATCGACAAAGGCAGTAGATCCAAGATAGCCGTGTTGCGTATCTCTAGGCTGCGCCCTGTCTTTGGCCACAAGGAGGAACGAAAGAAGGGAACCACCTAGGAAAGAAAAATTCACGGAAGGACAGGAACATACCGTTCGCGAGAGCGGGCCTCGCGCCCGGATCGCGCTGGATCCCAGTGTTACGATACGAACCCCGTTGGGCGGAAGGTAGGTAAGGAAGAAATCCTCCGTGCCAGGGCGAGTCGGGCGGGTGCAGTAAGAATGAGCTGGTATATTGATCCCACGGCACGTATGCCCCGCGGCGCATGGTGCATCTGGTACGACAAGGTAAGAGAGTACGGGCGGGTACGCGCCGGGTAAGAGAGTACGGGTACGCGCCGGGTAAAGAGAGTATGGGTACACGCCGGGTAAGAGAGTACGGGTACGCGCCCGGGTAAGAGAGTACGGGTATGCGCCGGGTAAAGAGAGTATGGGTATGTGCCGGGTAAGAGAGTATGGGTACGCGCAGGGTAAGAGAGTACGGGTACGCGCAGGGTAAGAGAGTAAGTAGTCCGAGGGTGTAAGCGCGGGTAGGGAGGAAACGGCAGGCGGCGACGTCGTCTTCGTAGCGGGTAAGGGCTTGATTCCTGTCGCGCGCAACATATTGATGACCGCGCTCCCGAATGGCTTGCGTTGCTGCTGGATGAAGAGCAGCTGATAACTGAAACCCGGCGGGCCCTTGCGGGACGGAAGGCAGAGGGCAGGTACAATGAACCTTTGCTCTGTTGATGACCATGGCCGCGTGCCCGGCGGCGCATGATCGATCGAGTAAGGTAAGGTAAGAAGCGGTAGGCGCGCGCGGAAGGGTACGCTCGGCGCGCATGGGTGCAAGCCACGGCGTGCACGAGGGGTGCGGGGGTAAGGCGCGGGGCACAGTAAGACGCGGGGTACGGTAAGGGGGGGTATGTCGCGTATGTAAACGTAAGAGTAAGAGTAAGATCCTCGCAATATTTGGACACAGGCAAGGCCCCTAAGGAAGCCGCGGTCTGGCCACGATACAGGCCGCGTCCCGTACTGGCAGTACCGAAATAACTGCGCAGCGACAGAGACTTGCGTGGGCGCAAAACCGCACAAATTGGAGCCCACGAAAATGTAAACGGACATCCGAGGGCAGAGCCTTGGGAACGTGCTCCAGAGACAAGATGAGGGCAGTGCCGTGCCGGCGAGCGCGATGTGTGACCTAGCCGACGTCCGCGATGCAAATAAACGTCCCCGCGATGGGGCCGTATACGCCCCGACTCGCGCGGCCCCGGCGAAGGCGCGAGCACGGCCGTGACGGCAAAGATGCGAGGGCAGCTCCCTGCCAGCGGGTGCGTGCGGCTGTATGCCTGTCAATGTCGTCCCCAGATAACGACCGCAGTGCGCGACGGCGCCAGAGGCGACCATACCACCCCCGAGAGGAATAACCACCTCGGGTAGGGGCGGGAACACAGGTAGGCGGGAAGAAACCACGAAAGGAACGAAGAAAAGAAAGAAAGAGCTGCCAAAAAGCCGGCTCGAGTACGCCCGAATGCTCAGAGCCCAAGCAGGGTTCCCCGGCCACGAGACGGGAATAAACAAATGGCAATATACGGCGCTGAAAAGCCCGCAGGAAGTGCGAGAATAACGTCCCAGCCCCACGCGAAATTCCAGGGTGTGAAGGTAGCGAGTGTGATCGAGGCCGAAGAGACACACAAAGATCGCCGCGATAGGGACGTAAGGACATAGAGGACGCGCGCGCAAACCGACACTGACGGTGTGCGCGGGGGGTGACCGCGTCGCTCGCGCGGAGTGCACGGGCCCGAGGTCGGCCATCTGTGCGTAGAAGGCGAGACAGGCGGGCATGCGTCTTGTAACTGTTTCTCCCGGCGTCTGGCTTGTACGAGGCCCGAACGTCTTCGCGTGCGGGTGAAGCAAAACGCAGCGTCAAGCAGTACTCGACCGGCCCAAATGACCCCGGCCGTTGACCAGCCTCGAACACATTTGGCGCGTGGGCCGAAGGCTCGCTCACCACCAAGGGTGCGTCCAAGTTTGAAGAAAGGAAAGGGGATGGAACGGAAAGCCCCGGAAAAGAGGGGAAGATCTGACCACGTACGACTGCGCCGATAATCCCGTAAGCCGCGTCCCCCGACACTTCTCGTCTCTCCACAGTGGCGGGTACGATTCACGGTGTAGTTTGGAGGCGACTTTTGGCGAAACGACGCGTTATACGTTGCGGTATGTGGACGAATTCATACGTGACGTGGCGTCATTCGGACGCGTTCTTGAGCCTCTTAATGTGCTTCACGGTGCTGTCGGTGTTCGTCTACGCGATCGCGGCATTACCGAGTCCATTGTGACGGCTTGTGCTGACTTTCGTGGCCGAAATAACCCGTCTCGTCGTATTGTGTGCTGAGGCGTACCGAAAGAGGCCCGGGACCTCTTGAGTGTACTGGGCAAACCAGAAGAGTGTATGGGCATGTAGTGAGATGATATGGGTGTAAAGAGGCGGTAGACGATGCAGAACACGCGAGAAAAGGTCGGGGGAGCGGAGGCGAGGTGAGCGGTGGAAGCGAGACGCGGAGTCACGCTGTCACACATGTCACCCTCCAATCCGCTCCGCCCTCGATCTTACCGTATCCTACGACAAACCCAAGCCGTTCGTACCTCACGTCGGGGTTGTCTCGGACGTTGGTGTAAGGGTACCATGCCCTGGAGAGGAATCAGTGTCGGCTTCTCCGTGATTGAGCGTTAAGAGGTGGGCTTACCAGCTGCGCCTTGAAGAACCAGACGGGCAGAGTCTCCCATGGTTTGGAGCACAATTTTACCAGCAGCATACGGCGTTATGGGGTCATCTATATTGATCATTATTTACTTTGCGGGGACGTGCTGAGGGAGAACTGACGGGTGTTGGAAACAATCAAGGTAGGTGTCGCCAAAGTTTTCTAAAAATAAAATAAAATAATCAATACAACGCAGGGAAACGAATGAGAGGAAAAGCGCACGTTGAAGGGACCCTGTTGCTCGCGGGTCAGAGTTTTTCGATATCCGCCACTATTGACCGTTCACTTACAGTAAACCGTGTCGGGCCAACACCAGTCCCAGGCCAGAACTGGCACCCGCCGTGCTGTTCCATCAAATGGACGCTGCACGATCCAACTGCCTCAGGGAAATCGAACATCAAAGAGCATCAAAACGCTCACGTCGCCCCAAACCGCGGAAAGTTCTCCAACGTCACCAGAATATCATCTACAATCCCCTCTGCCGTCGGCCATATCTCACCCTCTACGTACGGTCGCGCGTCCCCGCACGATATAGCTAGCCGAAGCAGTTCACCCTGTCCCGTCTCGATGTATCCGTCGTGCTCCGGAGGAGGAGCTGGGTCGCTGTAGCGGCGGGCAATCATCCGCATCAGCGATGAAGCCTCGGAATCGTTTATCGCGCTCGCGAGCATCTGAGAGTAGGGCTTCCACAGTTCGGGCATCGTAAGTGTGGCGAAGAATGTGCCTAGTACGCGTAATCAATTGGGACGGAAGACGAGCCGAATTTGGGGAGGTAATAGAAGGGGACGCACTGCGCACCCCGCCCGAGGTGAGGTATCCTGGCCGGATGTAGTTCGTGACACGCATGGGTTGGATTTGAAGTTTGTCGACAAAATCGTCGATTCGCTTTTCGATGTCTTTCGGGCTCTCATCCCCCGGGTTGGATAGAGCACAGTGCTCTGGACCCGCCTTGAAGCATTCACTGAGGTAAAGCTGGTATGTCTTCCTGAAGGGGAGTTAATAACAAGTTATCTGGATCATGAAGAGCTGGAGAGGCTACTCTGAATCGGTGAGCAGTAGACGGAGGAGAGCTTGAGATTCGTAGTGCTCATTAGCCCACCTCGAAGATTGGTTCAGTTATGAAATGAAAAAGAAAGGAAATAAAAAAGCTGCTGACGTGTCTCCTGGTACGATGCCGTCTCTTTGTCAAGTTCTCGTGTTAGCGCCCTAAGAGCTGCAGCGTGGAAGGACATACATGAAGATTTTCCCGGCTTTGTGCGGAAGCATGCTGCCCAAGTACGCGCCGACAATCGAGCCGTAGGACTAGAAAGTGTCAACATTCCTATGGTAAGTAAACGGAAAACAGACTCGCCCCTCCCCACTGCGACGCAACTCGGGTTAACAAACGAAATCGACGCAATAGTATTACCGCTTACAAAATTGATCAACGCATCTTCGCCCTCCAACACTCTCGATATCTCTTCCATATCGTAGATGGTGGTGGTAGTACTCATGAAACCCAACGCTTCCGCCCCAATTGTCTCCGCACACATCGCGCCCTGTGTTTCTTCGAGAGCCAGCGCCTCTTTCTGCTGCTCAACCAACACTGCGCGCCCAGCTGCGGAGAATGGATCCTTGGGAACCGAGAACGTCGTTTCAAAGACGGTGTTGGTCTTGAACATTTCGTACTTGAGACTGGAGCTAAAGCAGTTGACCTTGGGAGTCGAGCGCCCGAGTCCGCGCTGGTCGAAGGAGATGATGTCGTGTCGATTTCCAGTGAGATTCTGCAGTCGCGCGGCCCCTAGGAAGGATGCTTGCCGCCCGGGAGCTCCAGGACCACCGTACTGCATGCTTTGGTCAACACCGAGTTCGTCAAGGCAAGGATCGGACTCACGTTTGTAATGATTATTCCGAGTCGCTCAGATTCGGGGCATGTAGCGGGGTACTTCGACAGCGCCAGCGTGGATGTTCCGGCAGAGGAATTGTCGTAGTCGGTGGGTACTCTACGTTACTTCAGTCTTGGCTCAAATCAAGCAGCATGAGGATATCGACGTACTCGAGGTAGCCACACAAAAATGAGGGATCCTCGAAGCAGGGCTGCCAGTGGATTGGTGATGAGGGAGGCTATATGTCTTCAACTCAAACCCCAAGGTGTAGAAATTCGAGCCTTACCTTCGCGACAAAGAGTCCGCGGTACCACTGGCAGGATAGCAAAAACAAAAGACCTAGTGCCACTCTGACTTTGAGTTGTGCGGTGAACGGCCCGGGATTCCTTTTTGCGGAGGGAATAGGTGCCTGTACGGAAATTGTGCATTTCTCTGGACCGGAAATGCTTTCCATGGCAGCGCGAGAGGTAAGATGTGAGTGGCAGGAGGCCTAGGAGGAGCGGTGAGAATACAGGACATAAATACCTCGTCGTATCGCAGCCGATGATCAGATTGATAACCATAGTGATCGCAGCGGCAACAATTGAACCGTGGGAATCATGAAAGATATGAGCGAGGATTCTGAAGGAAGCAATATTCATGGGGATTTAAAGGAGGCGTTTGAAGGCCATGCAGCCCCGTTTAAAATCCCTTGACTTCCATAACGCTCGACAGTTTCAGAAAACCTTTTGAACCACAGCGCCTCATGTCAGTTGAAAATACCATTAACGCCAATGCACACGAGCCTCTCGTAGACCCTTCAACAGATGACGCTCGTATCTCGCTTTTAAATGGGAATTTAGCAAGTGAATAAGGGAAAACCTTCATTCTTCGGTATGTGTTAGGTGCAAAGAGTACATCCGAGCTCCCACGCATCACTACTTGGATTCAGCAAGGCTGCCCTCCTCCATCACCCCAGTTTCCCCCAAGTCAAGCGATTCCACTTTATCGTACTCATCCTCTTCTACAACAGGAATCAGTAGACGCATACGGCAACGTCCTTAGTTTAGCCCTACCTTCGTTATCGATGCCCATAAAGCGGCCTCGTTTCGCGGGCTTTCCTGGAACCGCGGAATCAAACCCTCGAACTCCTTTTGCAGTACCGTTTCCCCGAGTTGCGGTGCCTTCGCTCAGAGCAGTTGTCTGCGGGCTCTCCAACTCCGGATGGATGATCAGGTTATACCTGGTGGTGGGGTCCGGTTGGCCTTAATGTCAAATTTCTTCGGCTCTGAACAAGAAAAAATTACCATCGCACGGGGGAGGACGACGGCGCATTTTATACCTGTGTTCACGCCTCTTCTTCCGCCTCGATAGATGGCGAACCTCTACAAATGGACGCACCTGGTCGAAAATTGGTGATGATATTGACCTCAACCGGAGAATTGAAGCGTACTATCTCGGAGTCAGGCACATGAAGAATTAATGCAACTCGTCTCAGACTTGAGAGAAAAACAACCGACCCGCACCACTTTCGTTTTGCGGGATTAACTCCTTTCTCACCGACTCCATGAACCCTGGAGAACCGTCTCCTACAAAAGTCAAAATTGTGAAGCCTTATAACTTCCGAGACGACAATATCATTGCAGAATCGACAAAAAGTTCTGATTGGAGCGTACTCGGACCGTTATTAATTGACCCCGACCACATGTTTCGTGATGCGCCTCTTGGCGTGAACTCACCGTGACCATACAACAAACGAGGTACGAGTTTTTAGTTGTAGTGTCTGTTTATGAGAGACTACCGTGACCAGTGGGCTGGGGATCTTCTACACTCGACAATTCTCCTTGACCGATCATGATCTTGAAGGGAGAATTGTGGCGTATGACGTTTCCTGCCAATGAGAATTAATGCAGCTGGTTTGAGATAAAACCAACGGACCCGCAGCGCTTTCCCTGTTTTGTTCCATTTTCATCTGTCTTAGCACTCTCATGACCTCTGGAGAAGGGTCGCCGACGAAATGCACTGTGGTCGGCGAGTCCACCCATCTTTGAACTTCCAAAATCACAATGTCATTACAGGATTCAGAAGAATAGAGGGTTTCGATTGGACCGTACTCGGAGCTGTATTGATTGTTCCCGGCAATCCAGTCCATGGCTGGTTCTCTCCTACTGCAGTATATGTGAACGGTCCAGATATTGAGCAATGTGGAACTGACCCGATGTTCTGTCCGACGATATAGGCAGAACAAAGCTTTCGCTGAGAGGTTGGGAGCTGAAAAAAGTCGATGTCGTTGTAAGAACGGAGTGGGGGTGAGTACCGCTCCCGTCAGTCCTTTAAATACCTCGAACGGAGTACACGTGCCGTGTGGCCACCCTCCTGGAATTCGGCTTTTTTGTTCTCTAGACAAAAAAACTCAACGATCATGGTAACGGTGAAACAACCGCATAAGCCACCCACTGCTGTGTTATGCCCTTAATACCCCTGGTCGCAGTGCCGTGCTGGGGTTCGCCTTTTGTCTGTGGAGTCTCGTCCAGAGCGGCATATATGCATAAGCAATCGGCGAGGAAAGACGATTGGACGGGGTTCCGCCTCCAGAGAGTAAGTCAAGATGGTAAGATCATGTTATAAAAAACATTCTGAAGCTACATTATTATTTCGTAAGGACGCGTAAAAGACAGTAGGAATGTATAGAGGTACGTGCACAAAAAGGAGTAGAGTAGAACGCGCGTGAGGGAAACCCCCGAGTGTGGTCCTTTCGAGCCAGGTACCATTCAAGCTTGAGATTTGTCAGGCGCTTCGGACCCTCACGCCCACAAGAATTGCTTCTCGGCCATACCGACGTCTATCGGCACCGGCAGATACTCTGTGAGACTATGCATAGTGCCTTCGCACGACGCGATTTCACCAGTGGCCATAGCAATGACGTCTGGAGCGACGTCGTACTCATCGCGCCAACTCACCCACGTGCACGTGTCGGGCTGCGGCGGATACAAGTAGTTGGGCAACTGACGGGGCTGAGCGAATTCGGTCGTTATGCGTGCACACTGTGGAGCAGCGACGGCCTTCAGGACGGCCGCGGAGGTGAGCTCTGGGCGCGTCGAATTCCAGGCAGAAGCCACTGATGTCGAGGCCACTGCCGAGGGGAGCGTGTTGTACGCAGCTGCAGGGTAGTACTTGTTGATCTCCGAAAGGGAAACGCTGGGAAGCGCTGAGGTTGATAACGAGGAGGGCGCTGCCGACCCATTGAAGGCCGAGAAAGAGAAGTGGGGAAGGTCGGGGAGAAGGGAAGTCGATGCCACCGGCGAAGGGTGTTCGTTAGTCCGCTTAGGTGTACGACGGCGCGGTGGCGGTTTGCGAGCGCCGATGGGCGGTTCCATACCATGACGCTCACGATAGTGGCGTGTGAGGGCGCCTTGGCTTGTCGTAGAGAAGCCGCAGTGGGTCTGAAGACACTGAAATTGACGTCGTTGGTCGTGGCTGAGATAGATTAGTCCGGGTGACTCGGATCGCGCAAAAAGAGGATGACAGACTGTGCGGTCTCGACATGCACCTCCAGGTGTTTCAGTTGAAGGGTCTTGAAGGAGCAACCGGTAATCGGACATTTGAGCTTTCTAGAACACGGAACGTCAAAGGATGAGCGAAGAATCGACGAAACGAGCCCTTACAGATCTTCGGAATCTCTCGCGCCGTCGTGCACGTGGCTATGGACGTTGAGGTCCCGAGGGTGAGTGAATATGCGTCCGCAGGACGGTTCTGGGCATCGGATGGGGCTTGGTACGAGAGGAGTGTGTGGCATTGTTGCACGGCAACTTTGAGCGGAGGCCGCAAGACACAGAAAGGCTTCGGTTTTAAAGGCGGCGCCTATGCCACCGAGGCCGACACGAGGCTATTGTTTGGAAACGAAGGAAACCCGGCTTTCCTGATCAGGATAGACGCCAAAGAGTCATTGTTTCATCCCAGCGATCACGACAAAAGCAGAACAAAGCGGCCGTCTTAAGGCCGCAGCGCTTGCCCTAGCGGTTTGTGAAGGCCGACAGGGAATCCGAGGCAGAAACAGCTGGGCAAAACAATCTGCTTTCCCGGTAGTGGTCTGGAGGCCCTGCTTCGAGTTTCGCGGGAGGAGGACCAGAGCCAGTGATGCAAAGAGTGATCCAATCACAGGGACGGCCCGGCCTCTCGGCAATTACGATTTCCGCGTCTGTAAGTTATAATTTTTTCTGTCCCGTCACAGCCATGCACAGTCCGAAGGTTTTCGGAGGAAGTTTCACGTTCGAGAACCATGGCCAGTTGGAATTCCCCATATCGAACCAAGAAATCCAAAAGTGCTGGTTGAACCTTGGTTGGGTTGAGATCGATTATAAGTACTTACTAGGAAAAGGACGTTGTTCAAGTGAAAGTATTCGTCGAGTCTTGAGCGGTTATTCTTTGGATATCCAGCGTTGCATTTGAATCGTAGAAACCGATGTGGTCCCCGAAACAAGAAATAGGAAGATGTAGTGGCCTCGATTCCAGTTCGGCTGATATTCTGGAGGCGGACTTCCACACCACATTTTTTGGTCCTAACTGTGAAGAGTTGAGCGCAATAGGGAGTCAGCACGATCCAAACGACCTCTAGGCTCTTCATCGTTGCTGGTAGCGAGCGGTGGATGTTGTGTTCCGTTTGAGTCATAACAAGTAAATAATTCACCAGTATCCCAAACTTGTGGCGAGCGAACTTTGTCGGTACTTCCTTTGAAAGGTTTTAGTACGTGGACGACTTGCGGTTCAACTTGAATGATCGCCGGCGACGGTTTCACCCGAACTTAACCCGATGTCTGCCGCCGTCCCATTTGGCTCGCCACAGTCCTCGGGCATCTAGATTGTTCTCTCGATAAGCCATTTCACTTCTCCTTTGTCCCCATTTCCTATGTCATTGTCGGCTCTAACGTGTGGATCTCTATCGGACCTTGAAAACACCGGCGCCACCAACGTTCTATGCTTACGTTCCCTGTCTGCGGCGCTTAAAACCGTACCAGTCGCAGTTTTCTTTCGAAGCTCGCCGTGTATCTCCTTTTTCACTTCGCCGCCTGAACTTACTTTCTTGGCCGAGATGGCCGATCGTGCTTGCCCTGGTCCGTCGCCGGACGTCTTGCCCGCGTCGCGCCCGAGGGGTGATCGAGGTCACTCAACGCCCCACCCCCCATCTCTCGCGATAATAATCCTCCCTAGTGGTGTTAGTCTCGTTCCTGACTTCATTTGTTATTTTCTCAAGGGGATCCCAATTGCCAAAATATATACCCGCACTCGATATTATTTTTTCAGGCCATCTGGGCCTCTACCCACCCCCCCCGTGGGAAATTTCCTTTTTGGGAAGCCCCTACCCTCCTGAGTGCTTCTGAGCGTCAGCCGGCCATAAATTAACCGTTTCCAGTGCAACTGAGAATGTGTTGGAGAGGTAGGGTTCATTCTGCAGCTCAGTAAAATATCCATGCACCTCATTTTTTTTTGTATGTCTGGTCTATGTAGATCAAAATAGGTATGTATCTATTCTCGCGTGCCCCCTAATTCAAATCTCAAACTCCCAAGGTTCCTGAGAGCTTCCCGTGTTGCACAGAATCTGGGGGTGGAACCCGCAGCAGGATTCCCGAGGTTTTGCATGGTCATCAGGAGAGATAGAGCTCGTGCGGTGTCTTGTGGATCCGTAGGATCAAGAAGGCCGTCAATCGTGCTGTTTGGGAAGCCGCTTTCCTCGAGATGTCGCCTGATTATCAGTGCCGTGATTTGGAAGCCGTCGACATTTACTCCGGTGTTGCCCAGGACCAAACGGCGCACACATCTGAGCATATGTTGGGCATTGGTGGGGACCTATAGAGAAGTAAATGGCTGTTATATGAATGCTTGGAAGTTTTACCTCTGCCATTGCGTCGTAAGTTGGTCGTAGGGAAGGAAAAAGATGGAATGATCTCCAAATCATCCTTGATCGCAAGCTCGAACAAAGATGATGCCGTGGACCAGAAAGGAAATTGTGATCACTCTCAGTTGTTAACAGTCACCGTAGGTGTAGAACACCTTAAAAATGTTGCAGAAGTCAGAAATAAGTACCCAAGAAGGCCCTATGGTGTTTCAAAGCTCCCAGATTGAAGTATATAAAACCCCCCAAAAAAAAAATTTCAGCCGGGGTGGGGGACCCCCCCCCCCCTCCTATATATGGAAATTTCTTATCATGGGAGCCCCTTGTATTTTCTTGCATCGATAATCTCCTGCGCGATTGCCAGGGTCTTCTCCTATACTGCCTGAGTGCTTTGGCTCTTTTAAAACATGTCTACCATAAATCCTTGATACTGCTGTCTGTTTATTTATCCTGAGATGTGTAAGAGCGGGGAGAACGCGGGTCTAAAATTAGGAAACTGATGTAGCGCCCTACGCGAGCTTTACGCGGCTAAATTAAGGCCCTGGCGAACGGATAACAAATCTGGATTACCGAAAGCTTGGCTGTTGAAATATGGAGAGGCGTAGCTATTTAGTGCGTGTACACCGGGATAATTCCTGGAACCGGCGTTCCTGAGCGGGACCGGCCATGTAATCCTACCTACCTACCTCTGGATCTCTACTCAAGGCCGTCAACCTTGGCAAAATTCGGCTATCAAGGCTCCGACTTGCGCATGGTTCTAGATTGGTTAGCATCTTAGCTATATAACGGTGTCACGTACACGTACACAATGACCTACGCTTCCTCAGGCTGATGAGGTCCACCGGCCCCTCTACCGCATTGCTACTTTGCATCCTCTCTCACTGTGACTACGCTGAGCCAGGGCGCGCGTGTCGCAACGTCCCTGGAAGCCCTGGATACCCTGATTCTGCTGCGTGGAATGCCTTCAACGACACGATCTCTGGTCGCCTAGTGAGCGTCGTTCCGTCGGCGAAATTCTGCGCAGACCCTCTTGGCGGTTACACAGATGTCGAGTGGTCGAGCGCGCTGTTCCGGAATACCATTCCAGGCGCCATGATTTCTGTACGAATATAACTTTCAGGCCAATTATTAGAACTCAACCGGCGGTTTTGAAGGTAAACTGGGAGCAAGGTTATGATTTTTCTCCTCCATCTCTTTGCTATCGAAATGGGACGACCTGTGGTCAGGGAGACGTCCCACTCTACTCTGTTGAAGTGGAGACAGTCACCGACATTCAGGTATTCCTCTCACATAGCCTACGTTCAATTGCCCTGCTCAAATGCTTCGTCAGGCTGCAGTCAAGTTCGCCTCCGCGCACCACCTCCGTGTAGCCATAAAGTCAAGCGGCCACGACTCCTCCGGTCGTTCCACTGCACCACAATCACTGCTCATTCACACGAATAAACTGAACAGCATTTCCTTTGCGGATAATTTCTTCGTCGGTACGCAAAACAGGGGCGCCGCGGTCACGGTTGGCAGCGGCGTCCACATGAACGATTTGTACCAGCATGGGAAGGTGAACGGTAAAATCGCCGTTGGGGCAACAGCTGCAACAGTGTGTGCCGCTGGAGGATACGTACAAGGCGCGGGTCACTCGGCTCTAGCCCCGGCCTTCGGATTGGGAGCGGACAACGTCCTTGGTAAGTATACGATACGTACTTCTTGCTTTTGTTCATGTTGTGTGTGGCCACGGAGCTTAATCCTCTCGTCCAGAATTTCAAATTGTGGTCGCCTCTGGCGAGCTGCTTCGGGTCAACAGCGTCAGTAACTCGGATTGTGAGTCCAAAGTATTTCGTCGCCGACTGTACTGAAATTAAGCGTAGTATTCTATGCGTTGCGTGGTGGGGGAGCAGGGAGCTGGGGCGTTATTGTATCGGCCAGCTTCCGTACCTTCCCAACGTTCAACGCTACCGCAACCCTCATTGCACTCTCAGCTACAGACAACACCGCCATGGCTGCCCTCGCCACCCTCCACGCCAAACACATTTTCGACTTGGATGGTACGCGCAGTGGAGGATATTTCTATCTTCACAGAGACCCCACCGGCACGGCATCCACCATGACGATCGAGAGCTTCCTAATAAATCAGACAGTCGCGCAGAGCGAGGCGATTCTCGCGCCGTTCTTGACGGCGGCCCAAGCTCTTCCGAACATCACAATCACGTCTTCTACCTATACTTCTGCCATGATCAACGATCTTCTGTTTATACCGGATGACAAGGGTGGAACCAACCTCGTTGGGGGCTCGCGACTTATTCCTACTGCTACCTATAGGGACTCTCCGGAGATGGTCGGGAAGGTATATCAACGGCTCTTGGACAGCGGGGCTCAGGCGTAGGTTATATTTCGTCTGTGCTTTCCCTAGCTAATATCTCAACAAAATTAGGATCCTCGGGAATTTGGTCGCAGGAGGTTTGTTCAATTTCAAAGCACGACTATTTTGGGAAATTCTAATTAACGCCGTTCAAGGTCAAGTGGCCGCGAATGCATACATTGCCTCGGCGGTCACGCCGGCATGGCGAACTGCGAAAACTCATGTCAGTGTTTAAAGACTTCCGGGGATGTGAAATTGACCCTCCACAGATCATCCTCTCGAACCAATGGCTCGACTCAATACCTGTTGACCAGATTGATGCCGCGCGCACTCTCTTTAAAAACACCCAACTCCCCATCTTGGAACAAATGTCGGGTCCTAACGCGGGCTCGTACTCGAACGAGGCGGATGTTATGGAGGCACACTTCCAGACTACGTTCTATGGACCCAACTATGGAAAGTTCACAAAGTTTGGGAGCTGGAAACTCCAAACCTCCAAACCTCCCCGAGGATCGCGCGGAGTAAGCTGTGCAGCGAAAAGAGCGATGCGGATCAGTGAGACCAGCGGCATCGTCGGCACGGCATTGACAGCCCCTGAACTGGCCTACCGCTCATCGCCAGGCCTTAGGCCAGGCGCTGGCGATTTCGGCGAACACTGAAGATGGCACATAGCAAGCCATAAAGCTATGAAGGGCAAGATCATTGCCTGAATTTACTCAACAGCGGAAACACCCAAAGTTAACCGGCATCAATTTTGCACGCAAAGCTGAGTGAGGGTGGGCGGGGGCGAGAAACAGCACGGGACATCGAAATGTCAAGTATATGTCAGGGCGGGTAACTACGAGTGGGCGAAAGGATGAACGGTTATCAATCCCGGCATCACGGTTTAATCGCTTTGAGAACTCTTCAGTAGTTAAGGTAGGTTGGCGCAAAGCGGAAGAGAGAATGGCTATTGTAGAATAGAGGAGGTAAGTAGCACAAGGACGTCGTGAAGAGAGGTTTGCACTGCTTCAAAGCAATTGGGGGACTGTCAATCAGGGAGATCAAAGTCCGACTTGGGTGCCGCACTTGCCGATGGAGTGATTGGAGATCATGGAGGTTTGGAGATTTGGAGTTTCGAGTTCCCAAATGCACTCGGAAAGTTGAGCGCGATCAAGAGAAAGTATGATCCGAATGACCTCTTCATCGTTCTGACTGGGGTTGGTAGTGAGCGATGGGATGAGTGGGGATTATGTCCTGTTTGAGCTATCGTTATCGTGAACAATGCTTTCCTGTTATCATCTACTTGTTCAGAGCCATCAATTAGCCAAACGCGTCGCGTGAATTATGATCACGTGTGCGTGTACTTGGATGATTGCCGGTATGGCTAGATGATCGCCGCCTCGCCACGATCTTTTCTTGTTTACCCTACCTCGTTCTCTCCACGCACGCACCACCATCGACTGGAGTCATCGCCGTCTTACACTCCCCTTGTTTCTCTCTTCAGTCTGTAGCGCTCCGGAGTCCGCTCCCACATTATTATCACCTTGCGAGTCGCGCCCTCAGCATAAGGCCCTGCGCAGGCTTGAAATTCCGGCCTCGGAAATTGTTTCTCATGCTGAATAGTCGCCAGCGGAGGTAATGCTTCATGACGGTACTGTATTGCGTTGCACAGCTCTGCGCAGCCCTTGGCATCGCATCAGAGAACAAGCGAGGTAGTGGGCTTGCAACTCGCGAGGTAGTATTATCGTTATAACGTCGTCCCTGCGTTTCAATTTCCATACTACTAATATTCATGATCTTCCTCCCCACATCCACTACCCTTCTCCTCGCTGCCTTGTCTTGGCAAGGCGACGCGACACCACTATCGACAGGAAAGAAATGTCGCAATATCCCCGGAAGCGCAGGATTCCCTGATGCTACTGCGTGGAGCGCGTTCAATGCAACAATCTCAGGACGACTTGTGGCTGCTATTCCGTCCGCGGAATTTTGTGCCCACCGTGGCGGTTGCAATGATGCCGAGTGGACTAGCGCGGTCTTTCGGAATGTCATCCCTGGGGCTATGAATCAGGTCCGCCATTCATTAATTATAACGAGGTCGCGCTGACCAGCAATAAAGGTCAATTGGGAACAGGTATTTCGCCGTGATTTTAGGGTTGATTTACCTGCTCAATCGGCCAAAGGGCTATGACCTCACTCCTCCGTCGCTCTGTGTCGTAAATGGGACGACCTGTGGTCAAGGAGACGTTCCCCTCTATTCTGTTGAAGCCCAGACGGTCACGGATGTACAGGTACGGATTCGGCCCCACCGTGGAACTAATGTACTGAGTACCTCGACAGGCGGCAGTGAAGTTCGCGACCACTCATAATCTGCGCGTTGCCATCAAGTCGAGCGGGCACGACTATCTGGGTCGTTCAACCGCACCACACTCCCTTCTGATCCACACTAATAACCTTACCAACCTCTCTTTTACGGACGCATTTTTCGTTGGAAATGAAAGCTTGGGGTCCGCAGTGACCGTGGGCCCTGGTGTCCACTTGACGGCGATTTACGAAGAATCCAAGACACTTGGGAGGATTGCCGTGGGTGGATCGGCCGCGACAGTGTGTGCCGCGGGAGGCTATCTACAGGGAGCTGGCCATTCTTCTTTATCGCCAACCTTCGGTCTGGCAGCGGATAATGTCTTCGGTAACTCTCTGTCTTTTCGAACAAACAACCCCGATAATAATTTGCCTCACTCAGAATTCCAGATCGTCGTTGCGAGTGGCGAGCTACTGCAAGTGAACAGCATCACTAATACAGAACGCGAGTCGCTGTCTCCTTGTCTTCTCTGTTCGATTTCTAATGCAACCTGTCTAGTCTTCTACGCGCTCCGTGGCGGAGGAGCCGGGAGTTGGGGCGTGGTTGTCGCGGCGACCTTCCGCACTTTCCCCACATTCAACTCCACGTTTGGCCTCTTTACCCTCTCCGCCGCCAACAACACGGCCATGGCGGCCCTTGCAACTCTTCATGCCCAACACATATTCGACTTTGACGCCACAAACAGTAGCCAGTATTTTGTCGTGAGCGCTGACCTCACCGGCACCACGACAACATCGACCATGACACTCGAGACGTACATGATAAACCAGACGGTTGAACAGAGTCAGGTCATTATGGCGCCGTTCTTGACAGCAGCGCAAGCTTTGCCGGGTGTAGCGGTCGTCTCGTCCAATTACACGTATGGCTTGATGAACGACCTTTTGAGCCAACCCGACGACAGCGTCGGGGATAATTTGGCTATGGGCTCGCGCCTCATTCCGGAATCAACATATAAAAACTCGTACAAGACTGCGGGTGAAGTGTATCAGCAGCTTTTGGATGCGGGCACGCCGATGTACGATTTCTGTGCCCTATGCGCGCGACCGGCACTGACCCTTCTTTTTCGCAGTATCTTTGGTAATCTCATTGCAGGCGGTCCGTCCATTTTTTTCTCGTTCGAATACGTGGTAACCTCTTTTGTCTTCTTAGGTAAAGTCGCGGAAAACGCCAACATCGATTCAGCGGTGCATCCGGCGTGGCGAACGGCGAAAACTCATGTTCGTGTCTTCTCGTTCCATCCTGGCAGAGCAACAATCTCACTCACGGACAGCTGATCATCTTGAATGGCTGGCTGGACTCGACACCCCAGGATGAAATCAACGCCCTGCGAAGCAAGTTCAAAAATACCCAGCTCCCCATCTTGGAACGAATGTCAGGCCCCAACGCGGGATCGTACTCGAACGAGGCGGACGTCATGGAGGCCGACTTCCAAACCACCTTCTTTGGCCCCAATTATGTCAAGTTGAGCGCGATCAAGAGCAAGTACGATCCCGGCGATCTATTCATCGTTGGTGCTGGGGTTGGGAGCGAGAGATGGGATGAGTGGGGATTGTGCACTGTTTGAATTTGTCGAGGCTAGAGTAGACATGGTAAGGACTGTACCTTTAACCTGTTGACAATTTAATGTGTTTATTGTCACTTGGTAAGTAAGAAGTATGGTATCGCGAACTTTCATAGGATAGTCATCATCCAATACTTACTTACAGATGCCATCCAATACTTACTTACAGATGCCCCCGTACAGTAGAACCACTCTCGATATCGAGATGATTCAGCGCTACGGCTCAGTTTTCTCTGCGTGATACGTGTGGCCGCTCTCAACCAGACAAACAAAAATGGATCCCCAGACACAAATGGAACACCAACTGCAACACAGCAGTGGGCCTCTGCGGTTGTTTCGCCGTTGCCATGACAGAGAACAAGAACTCCCAATTTCCCAAAGCAGGGTGGCCACATGGCACGTGACCTACATTCGAGGTATTTAAACACTGACAGGAGCGGTCCTTGTCCCAACCTGCTTCTCACCACAGCAACCGCTTCCCTCTATATTCGCAAAGACCTTTACTGCTTTATTCACTGGTTGGGGGGTTCAAATTTTTCACTGCAATCCACGCTGAAAAATGTTGTCTGTTTTTCAGACATTTTTCACTGAAAAAGTAGCTGGAAAATTCAAATATTTTTCACCACTTCTTGCCTTTCTTTTGAATTTTCGCCTTGAGCTCAAAAGATGGTTTGAGTTTTTCATCCACTTTTTCGGTGAAAAATGTCTGAAAAACAAACAACATTTTTCACCGTAAATTGTGCTGAAAAACTTGAATCTCCCAACCAGTGATTGCTTGCAACACCCCTGAGCCATGGCCAAATCTTCGATGTCCCGCAGGCGCACCACAAATACTGGGCTCCAACCATCGGGTTTGTACATCTGAAAAACAAACAACATTTTTCACTGTAAATTGTGCTGAAAAACTTCAATCTCTCAACCAGTGGAAGCTCAATGTCCGAATGTTAATAGAGAGTACAGAAGAAACTTGTAAAGTCACAAATGTGGCCATGATGTGAATAGTGACTTGCCTCAAATCACCTTCTTTAAATAAATAGATTTTCAAACAAACAACAAACACAGGAGGTGCATAAAAACAAAATAGGCTAGGACCGCATATAATGGTTTAAAGCTTAGGCTACAATCAACTTGATCCGTTCTTCCTCCAACCCAAGCTCTTCAGTATCACTATCCACTTCCTCCACCTTCCTTGTAGGAACATCGAGCTCAGCTGACTGAGCCAAATTCTTTCGGTGCTGCTCTTTTGTCTCTGCGCTGATACTGCCAACCCTCTCATCAATGTCCTGAACTCTCTTGGCTTGTGACGAGCACTCAAAGAGTGGCTTTGCAGTTTCCCACAGTTCCAGTGCCTTCAGTAAATCCCCATTTTTCTTGGCAATGTCCCCGAGTCGAATGATACACTCTGCCCTACTGCGGTGGACATCCATGTAGGTGAATCCGTCCAAGGCGACAGTGAACAGGCTGACAGCGCTGATTTCATCGTTCTGCATGAGGTGGACATCTCCAATGAATTGCAAAGCCTTGTAAATTCCGAGCTTCTCCTTTGCCCTAAGAGAGTGTGAAAGTAGGATTATACTCCATGAGGGATTGTGGTGTGGGCTCCAGCGAGTGACATCTGCCAGCCTCTCCAGACAGTAACTTATGACCTCAGAAAACTGTCCCAACCCAGCTTTGAGACATTTGCAAAACAGGGAGCATGACATATCTCCTTCTCTGAGATTTAGATCAGCTTGGATTGTGTCACAAGCAATCATCATGACTTTGTTTCCAATTTTGTTGAAAATGGCTTGTGATGCGTAGATTTTCTCCTGGATCACCTCACGTGAAACTCCCATAGGGACCTCAACTCCAGCAATATTCATCAAAAAGATACCCTCATGATATAGCTGTCCCCCCTGATTGGTCTGAAGGAGTTGTGTGTGGAGGGTACAAGCATGGGCATACTCTGATTTGAGTACATGAGTTTCTGCCTGGCAGTTCATCAGGGAATAATTCAAGTCCCCCTGGGACAGACCACACAGCTCTAGGAGAGCACTGGCCCTTCTGACTAGAAAGATGCATTCACAATAATCACCCAATATTTGGCAGCATATGGCCTCAGCATATAGTCCTATTGCCTCTCTTTCTAAATCTCCAGACATCTTTGCAAGTCTCTGTCCCTCCTGTGCATAGGCCTGGGCAGTGATATAGTCACCAGTTTGCCATTTGATCCATGAAAGCTGATACAAGGCTGCAGATTGTTCTTTGATGTTTCCATGTGACTTTGCCAAGGAGAGGCCCATTTGACAATATTTTAGAGCAGTGGGGATATCAAGCTCTGAGTAATAGTTGCCTAAACGAGTGTAAAAGATGGCTACAGTATCTTTGTCAGTACCCATCATGGTTAAACAGAGAAAGTGAACATACCTTCCAAATTAGGATCATCCAAAGTCTTTAACCACTCCAAAGTCTGAGCAATCAGTGCCTCGGGATGGGGGATTGAATGGGTTCTACGGCTACCAAATAACCTAACAGTGAAAGATGCTTTGGCCCGATGGTCCTCTGAGTGTGGGAGGAGGCTGATTACCTTGTCCATCAGAGGTATCACTTCATTGCCAATAGTTATAATGAATCGGATGAAGTGAGATGTGCAGGAGATGCTATCTGCTAGATTGGGATGCCCCGGGTATAGCCCATTTTGGATAATGTTCTGAATATTGGTGTAATTTGAAGTCAGTCGTTCAACATAGAGGGCTGACGATTGTTTCCCCCTATCAACTAAATACACTTGCAGGAGCTCCTGGAAATGTTTGAAAAGTGGTCTGATCATTTCATCTGTTGGTGGCCGGAATTTTGCCATGTATTCTCTGATTGGTACCAGAGCCTTGAGCCGCTTGTGGTCATCAAGGTAAGCCAGAGCAGTGCGAAGCAGGGCCCTTTTACAATCAAGGATATCCTGAATTGCAAATTTGCTTTGCTTCAGTTCTACATCTGAGAGCCCATCCGGAAGGATCGACAAGAGACTCAGAAGCTCCTGGGAGTGAGGTGTGGACGTGATTCTAGGACTTTCAAGGGAAAGCAAGATGGATGATTCGAGATTGGATCTTCGGTCATAACCCTCTGAGATGACTGAGGTATGCTCCCTCTGCCAGCGTGACAAGATTGCAGTGCAGCCCTCCACATCCACTGCATGAGCAAGAAGGTTGATTGAAAGTGGCATATTGTCTGTAAGGCTCAAGACTTGATCGATTTCCTCCATTGGGTGTCTATCTTCTGTGATATCAATAAACACCTTGCGTGCAGCCTCTTGTGCCAAGGACTCCAGAGGGGGCAGGAATGGCCGTGTCCATTGCACTTTGGAGGGTCTTTCTGCTCCTCGCATTGTAATCTTGGACTTCATGAGCAAAACAAGTACAGAAGAAGAAATGAGAATACACACCATCAACCCAAGACTGGCTATATCTGTGAGCAGGGAGAGGAATTCCTCAACCTCTTTGCGGGATTCTACTGGTTCCCAAGCAGTCTCAAGGTTGTCAAGAATCAGCAAAGTTGTTGAACCCTCTGAAAGGCGGTGGAGAACTGCTTGAGTGAGGTCTTGACCAGGCTTCATTCCAAGATGGGCCCCAACAAGACCTGCAAGTTCCACCTTACTTGCTGCAGTGTCACATGCAACAAACAACCGATTTCCCTGGTATTTGATAACAATTTCTTCATGATGTAAGACAGCTTGTGCCAAACTGGTCTTTCCCATGCCACCTGCACCTAGAATAGCTATCCTCGGAGTGCTTTGTTCAAAATGTTTGAGGATATCAGCAAGCTCTGATTCACGGCCATGGAATATTTTGGGTTCTGCTGGCAGCATTGAGATGGAGTTGGAGCTATGATATCCATGAGCATTGACACAAAAGGACCAAAGGTCTTGGTTCTCACCTTGCATATGAACCAGAATACATCCTGCTAATCTGTGTGTCCGTTATTATTGCTCTTATCAACAAATCCTCACATACAGATGATGCTGAGTCTGAACTGGAGATTATTTCAATTGTATTGAACACCTCCAGATGTCTGATCTGGGCCTGTTCTTCCATTTCTCTTGCAGTGGACATGATATCCCAGTATTTAATCTGCCAACCAGCTTCAGTGGGTGTGTCAATCTGCTTGGATGTGCAAAAGTGTTCGCCTGAAAGAACTCGATTCCCTCTTGCAATCCTGTCTTGCAATCCTTTAGCAGCCTACCCAATTCCCCCTGCCGGAAGAACTTCTTGACTTTGCTGCCACTTTGCTGGGCCTCAATAAATGTATGAATCTTGTGGAGGGTCCTAAATGTGTTGTGTGAGCCATGTGCATGTGTATAGGAGTGGAGGGTTACTGAGTGAAATTTGCAATTTCATTCAATGTGCTGGGTGGTAGTTCGATACCGGTGTCTGACCTGACATAGACACCAATGATTGCATTGAGGATGTTGTGAGTCTGCTCCATCAGCTCAGCACATTCATTTTTGTCTTGTTTGATAGTCTAGGGCACCATCTCAGAGCCATGCTGGTCAATTCATTTTGGGAATATACCTGAACCAATTTCAAAAGTGACTGTGTGGTATTCACCATGGCCTCCAGCCCATGGATCTTCAAGGTGTCAACAAGGACATCAAGTGTATTGACCGTGATGGTAACACATTTTGAGATATTGTCCAAACGGACTTCAGTGACAGTTTGTTGACGAGGCATGCAGGGAAAGGGGCATCTCAGTTAGAACCCTTCCAGACTTATATGTCAAGGGTCTTGGGAACTTTTGCTCTCATTGGATACTGTTCATCTCTTCTTCTGCCATATAGGTTTGATGGTCCATCCAAACATCTATATCTGTCTTTGATATTCCACCAGATGCCCACTATATTTAGTAGGGGTCTTGTGGCGCCCTATCAGTGATTCTCGCAATTTTCTGTCAATCACGTCCTAATTAGGGTTTTTGATGATACTTTAATCTCAATACCTCCCATCCCGTTGTCTCGGTTCTGAATTCGACCTCTTTCAGCCGTTTTTGATCTCAAAGTTTTGAAAACCGTTGTTTCGGTCGCTTTCCGTATGTTCCTCTTTGTCCCGAGCTGTTCCTGGTGTTCCGCGTCGGTTCTTTGCTTCCGGCGTGTTCCGTCGACCATCTCTGATACTTTGACTCCCTCCACTTTCAACTGGCGGGATTCAACAGCGGATGAGCGCGCGACGGCGCGCGCACCCCCGGCTCAGCCGAGCCGACCAAAGGTCAGGTGAGCGCCGAGCCGTCCATATTTTAAATTTTAATGAAACCTCTGGCAGCTCAACAATGTACATGATCTTGATTGCCAGTCGACTGGGCTGGGGGACACATCTTGTCAACCCCCTTGACAAGAACAACGGGGTTAGCATATAGACTTTTTATATTTGGCAACCCCCTGCCGTACAAGATAAGATAAAATTTCAAACCATTTTTGAGGCAACTCCACTGTTTCAGAGCCCATCGTTAGTGAACTTGACAGCGTCATTACAAGCGGGATGGCATGGTGCCCATGGAGGTAATTGATAGCGGCCAGTGTTTTTTATTTCGCGGGCTGAGACTCCATCACTGTCGGTTGAACGACTTGGAGCCGCTCGTTTGAAGCAACTGTGCATCGTCCCAAAAGCCCTGGGGTCATGGTATCATTTTGGTGCCGCTTTTATCTCTACGCGTGTATTTTACGGTCAAGAGGTTTTTCTATTCATAACGTTTCAACAATTCCCACGGTTCAGTGCGATCACTGCGGACGCCTATCAATTTGATCTGCGAGAAGGGTATCACCGGGCCGCCGGCGCTTCCTCACTGCTTCCTTTTCCTCTTCCTCACTGTCACTGACATGGGCAATCTCGATCCAGAGAAATGCACGATCTCCACAGAGGAAAAATATCCCAAGCCGTTCAACGGCGCACCACGGAAAGGCAAACTGGCGCTTCAAGTTGGTCTTCTTTTTGTGCTATTATACTGGTACCGCGGGCTCTTCGTCGCGAAGGTAAGACTGGGATCGCTACTACGCCTGGGATTTGGTTCGACGACATCTACATAGCCTGCCTCATCACCGATCGACTGGCAGCCCTGCTTCGAAGATCCCTCATTTTTGTGTGGCTACCTCGAGTACGTTGATATCCTTAGGCTGCTTGATTTGAGCCAAAACTGAAGTATCGCAGAGTCCCCACCGACTATGAAAATCCCTCTGCTGAAACATCCGCGCTGGCTCTTTCAAAGTACCCCGCTACATGCCCCGAATCTGAGCGACTCGGAATCATCATTACAAACGCGAGTCCAATCCTTGACTTGACGAACTCGGCGTTGACCACAGGATGTAGTTCGGTGGTCCTGGGGTTCCCGGCAGAGACGCGTCCTTCCTAGCCGGCGCGCGAATACAGAATTTTACCGGAAATCGACACGACATCATCTCCTTCGACCAACGTGGCCTCGGCCGCTCGACTCCGAAGGTCAACTGCTTTCACTCCGCCCTCAAATACCAAATGTTCAAGACCAACACCGTGTTCGAGACGACGTTTTCGGTGCCCAAGGATCCGTTCTCCACACCGGGGCGCGCGGTGTTGATCGAGCAGCAGAAAGAGGCGCTGGCTCTCGAAGAAACACAGGGCGCGATGTGTGCGGAGACAATTGGGGCGGAAGCGTTGGGTTTCATGAGTACTACTACCACCATCCACGATATGGAGGAGATATCGAGGATATTGGAGGGTGGAGATGCATTGATAAATTTTGTGAGTAATGCTGTCGCGTCGATTCCGTTCGTTAACCCGAATTGCTGCAGTGGGGAGGGGCAAGTCTATCTTCCCTTTTAAGCTCCTAATGTTGACATTTTTTCAGTCCTACGGCTCGATCGTCGGCGCGTATTTGGGCAATATGCTTCCGCACAAAGCGGGGAAAATCCTCATGTATGTTCATTAATCCTACAGCTCTTACGGTGCTAACACGAGGGAACCTGACAAAAGAGACGGCATTGTACCGGGAGACATGTAAACGACCTCTCTCATGCCTTTCTTTCTTCATAACTGAACCTTCCAGGTGGGCTAATGAGCACTACGAATCTCAAGCCCTCCTCCGTCTACTGCTCACCGATTCCGAGTAGCCTCTCCAGCTTTTTATGTTCCAGATTGTTAACTTCCCTCCAGGAAGACATACCAACTTTACCTCAATGAATGCTTCAAGGCGGGTCCAGAGCACTGTGCCCTATCCAACGCGGGGGATGAGAGCCCTGGAGACATCAAAAAGCGAATCGATAATTTCGTGGAGAAACTTCAACTCCAACCGATGCGTGTCACGAACTACATCCGGCCAGGATACCTGACCTCGGGCGGGGTGCGCCGTGCGTCCCCTTCTATCACCTCGTCCTCCGTCCCAATTGATTACTATGTTTTTGCGTACCAGGCACATTCTTCGCCGCACTTCAGATGCCCGAAATATGGAAGGTCTACTCTCAGATGCTGGCCAGCGCGATAAACGACGCCGACGCCGCATCGCTCATGCGCATGATTGCGCCCCGCTATAGTAACCCCGCCCCCGCCCCTGAGCGTGACGGGTACGTCGAGACTGGCCAGGGCGAGCTGCTCCGGCTAGCTATATCGTGCGGGGATGCGCGCCCGTACGTCGAGGGCGAGACGTGGCCGACGGCGGGGGGGATTGTAGATGATATCCTGGTGACGTTGGAGAGCTTTCCGCGGTTTGGGGCGACGTGAGCGGTTTGATTCTCTCTGTTTTTCGGTTTGCTGAAAGCTGTTGGTTGAATCGTACGTAGCGTGCATTTGATGGAACAGCACGGCGGGTGCCAGTTCTGGCCTGGGACCGGTGTTGGTCCGACACGGTTTACTGTGAGTAAACGTTTACTAGTTGCGATTCGAGGAATTCTGACCTTCGACTTGCGAACAACAGGGTCCCTTCAACGTGCGCTTTTCCCTGGTTCGTTTCCCTGCGTTGTGCTAACATTTTGTTTGTTGCCAGAAAACGTTGGCGACACCTACCTTGATTGTTTCAAACACGCGTCGGTTTTTCCCTCCTCACGTCCCTGAGATCTAACCAACTCGATCGATGCAGATGACCCCATAACACCGTACGCTGCTGGTAAAATTGTCCTCGAGACGATGGGAGACTCTGCCCGTCTGCTCCTCCAAGGCGCAGCTGGTAAGCCCATCTTTCGACGCTTAATCACGGAAAACTCAGCTGACACTGACCATGATTCCCTCCAGGCCACTCCTACCTCGCCCCCACCACCGCGTGCGCCACGAAGGTGATCCAACGCTACTTCGCCGATGGGATCATCCCCGCAGACCGCGAGACATGGTGCGAGCGTGAAGTCGACAACTACTTCACGGTTGATGTTGAGGAGAGTTCGACGAATGCGAGGCTTGGCGTGAAGATGTTAGGGCTCGACTAACGGACCTCCGCGTAAATGTCGTGCAGGAAAATATATCCCCTCTCTTCAAAAACTTCGTTGAATCCTCCGCCAACCCAAGAACCAGATGCGCACTGACCAACTGGGAGCTGCCCCTTCTCGGCAAGCCATTTGATTCCAGATTAACTGTACGGAGGAGGGTCTTTCGACAGAGCGTCGATCTTTCGAGCTTGAACGCCTTCCGAATGAGACGTTGGAAGGATTGGCAATTGTTGCCAGGTCGAGCACGAGGATTGGGCACGCTAGCGAGCTGGAACGATGTGAAGGAGATATAACGTCGCTCTACCCGGGATGCGAGACGTCTGGTTGAGAGAGCGAGAGCTTGAAGCGAAGTTGAAACCAAGTTGAAACTCAACGCCGCTGTCTTGGCCGAATTCAACATGCAGCAAAGCAATTGCGAGAAGCAAAAAGGAGAGCAATACGAGTAATCGCTGGCAGACTCAAGAGTTTTGTTCGAGGAGTTCTGGTCGCAAAGTTCTGATGGCAAGAGCCCAGTGAGGTGGCGGTGATCCCATCATGTCGCGGCGTGGCAGGGCTATCTCTTCCTTCACACCACCGTGACCAGCGAAATGCACCGCGCGCTGGGCATACCGGAAGTCGTGCAAATGATATGCATGGAACTCGGTCCGCCAAAGGACAAGGTTTACTGCGAAGGCCCCATGCCCCCGTATGAGAGAACGAGTTTAGTCGCTCTTGCGCGTACATCCACATTTTTCCGCGACCCCGCGCTTGATGTTCTGTGGTTCAATGCCACGGTCCATAGGCTCCTCATATATTCGGTGCCGCCTGATCTCTGGGAGAAGATAGAAGACGTTGATAGCCCCAGTAGGAGGATTTTGTCCCGCGAAATGCAGTGAACTCACGAGATGGCAGCTCGATTTCGACCAACGCGAGCAATGACTCCAAATGATTGGATTCGGCCTCACTTCTATTCCACGCGTGCTCGGGTGCTCCGAGCGATTAATACCACCTCATACGACTTCATCGACGTCTTCGCGACGGTCGCGCTCTGTCCGCCCCCGCCGACGCTGTTTCCCAACTTGCACACTGTGAACTGGAAGGTCAACTTTCCGTCCGCGGGCGGGAAAGATCTTCCCGACTTTCGTCCATTCCTCGGACCCAGACTTGCCAGCCTCTCGTTCGGCAGCTTGTTCTCCGGCCCACACCTCTCCCTCTTGCCTCATATAGCCGCCGCGCATCCAGAGTTGAAGAAGCTTGCTATAAAATCGGGCAACGATTCAGTTGGACAGCTTCTTCGATTGACGAGCGCTATCTCGACACTGGTATGTGCACTGCACCGCCTGGAATCCCTCGACGTCATATCACTCGACTTGCGAGCGTTGGAGCACGTCGGGCAGCTTCCAACGCTCAGGTCGCTCACTCTACGGGACCACAGATATGCCTCATTCTCGCACGCTAATGTCGACGTTACCTTCCCTGTCTTAAAAGACCTGACCGTGCACTCCGACTCTATACACACGATGACCAAATTTATCAGCCTTTGCTCCGACTCTCCAGTGCAGGCCGTCGATATCAATTTCTTCGAATCTCCTGATGCTACGGAAATGCTGGTGTTTTACACAACGCTCTCTGAGCACTGCTCTCGTGCGAGCCTCCGCCAGATCACCGTCAAGCTGAGCCCGGGCTTTTTTGACGACACGGCTGGCGCCGGACGCTACTCCCTGGAGCCCCTCCTCAACTTCCCCCACCTCACCACGGTCGAGCTCGACTCTCCGAATGGCTTTGACCTCGACGACGGCGCCGTGCCAACGCTCGCTCGCGCCTGGCCCCATCTCGAGGAAGTCGTCCTGCGATGTGCAGGAAGGGCCACCGCCCCGCACGTAACGCTCGAGGGCATCCGTACCCTCGCACACCACTGCCCCGCGCTCCGCCGCCTCCACCTGTTCCTTGATGCCACCGTCGTTCCCTCCCTCGCGGACAGGCGCATTCGCCAGGACGCGCTCCAACACCTCGAGGTGGAGAGCTCCCCGCTCGCAACGCCTACGATGGCGGTGGCGAAGTTCCTCTCAGCGACGTTCAGTAGCCTGACTGTGATTTCCACTGCATACGAGGACGTCGGCATCGATGATGCGGCGGACCACCTTGCGTGGAAGGAAGTCGAGGGATTGCTCCCTGATTTACTCGAGATACGGGAGCAGGAAAGGAGATGGGCCCGCTTGGCATGATTTCAGATCACTGGCAGTTGATTCAATTTATATAAGTACTGTACTTATACTGCAGTTTCTGTGTGCTTTGGATAATTCACCATTGGCAGTAGGAGTACTCATTTCATTAATGAAGAGTGGGAAACGTTTGGGACTGTGGTTTCGTTGCTGTTAGAATGTAAGCATTAAAGCGAGGTTCACATTCCGTACTAGTACTAGCCTCCGTTTGTCAGTGTGGCCGCGCTCTTTTTCGAAGTTGAATATTCATATTCTCCAACCTCAGCCCGTCATCTGGGGCATCTCATTCTCTGCAGTGCAGTTGTATCTCGAGCACACTTTCAAGTTTTTCACTAGTAAATACAAAAGGTGGAATACTAGTAGCACAGTGTTTGTTACTCACATTCAGTGACGATTTCCCGGATCTCAGGGAGATGGTTCAAAGTCTTGTATCGAAGTTTTAATTTATGCCTTTTGGCCTGAGAGTATTAGATTTCAGCGGAACCGGGCCCGCGGGCAAGTGCGCGCGAGGCGTTCGGTGGATTGTAATCTAAGCACCTAATTAAGGGACGGGGAACGATAGTGACCACGATCGCTCCCGAACGAGAGCGAGGAGCGGAAAAGATTAACTAACCGCTGCGAGCTCGGGGATGCGATGGAATGTAGCAGGCTGTCGTCGATTTTGCGCGCACGATTGCACATGTGGAGATATCTGGCACAAGCACAAGCACAATTCCTATAACCTGTCGGTTGGAACTTAACTTTAATCTAAGAGTCGGGGAATAATCCCGATCTCTGGGTGGTATATTTATTACAGGACTCTAAATGGAATGAACGAATCCAAATACAGCTCAAGTTAGTTAACCTGGGAGTTGGCCTAGATTCTCAAGAGTCATGAGGCTCGGCTCAAACAGCAAGTTAGGAACTCACCGCTCCTTCCAATTGCTCACAATCCAACTCGTTGCCCGCAATGGTTCGAATGGAGGTGTCCAAACACTGTCCTTCTGCGGTATGTACTCTATTCGAATGAGAGCACTTAAACCCTTGTTTCGACCCGCCATCAACGCATCAATTCAACTTCCCATCCACGGTTCGAAATCCAGGTGTGATTCTCGATTTGGGAGCATTACATGGGATTGTGGACTTGGCGTGACCTGCCTCAATTTCCACGTCGGCTTCGTGCGTAATGGGTACGAGGAGCTGTAAGAGATCGTTAACTAGTCCAGGTTGTGTCTGAGCACTGGCAAAGAATTAGGCACCGTATGCTATCAAGATTGATTCCCCTTCGCGGGAACTGACAGATTCCAATGGGTACTAGGGCGGGATGATGAAGGGGCATTGAGCTCACCACAGGCATACAGTGTTCTGCTGTTCCTTGATCCGCCACTTTTAATTGATCTTTACCTCTCGCCTCGGTCACCTTTGAGTCAAATCTAGTAGGCCATACTTTTTTATATGTGGGTCCCCATGTATAGTCCAAGATTTAGCCAAATCCGCCAGGTTTTGGTCGAGATCCAGTGGATCAAGGACTCGAGGAACAAATCACACCCAAACAAAAAAATCATTTCTCGAGTTCTTTAAGGCCCCTTTGTCGAGATTCCACCACAAGTATTCATTATAAATGTATTCAACAAGATATGAACCTGAGTTGAGGTCAAAAGACCTGAGGAATAGTGCAAACCAGAATGGATCAAGGAACCACAGTGGATCAAGGAACCGCAGAACACTGTACATTGTTGCAGCGACAACTATGCAGCCATGAGTTATGTGAAAGGATGCGGTAGTTGAAGTAATATCTTAACTCGGAATTGAACTAGCATCTTGGGACCCGTTAAATCAAAAGAGTGCGCTTCAGGAACCACGGAATCTGGGAAAAACTCAATGCTCAGATCCTTTCAAGGCCACCTGAACCTTAACTGTCGAAGAATATCACACCCAACACCGCAAAATCTCCCCATACGTGAAAAGGCTATCTGAAAATGGACAAATCAGTTGTACAAAAAAAATAGGGGAATTCTTTGTCTCTTCACCTTTGTGGAAAGGGACACTGAATGAGCCTCAATCAGACCACATTTTAGGCGGGCTAAATTTGTTTTCAATCATCTAATTTGCAAAGGGCCTCTGAAAGGTGAACATTCAGAAGTGCTTTTGTACTCGTTGAAACAAAGCCTTTTCAAGATGGCCGCTGATATATTCCCTAATGCGGCAATATATCAGCGGCCATCTTGAAAAGGCTCTGTTTCGGCAGGGCGGAAACCACATCTGAATGTTTGCCTTTCAATGTACAAACCCTCGCTCGGTCATTGTGAAGCAACAGGTTGAGTTAAATTTTGATTCTGATTGTAGTTGTTTCAGTGCTTCTTTTCATGCCAGCAAAAAGACAGACAATTCTACAATTCTTTTTGTACCACTGACTTCTGTATTCCGCGATAATTGCCCTCCGGGCGGAGCCTGGACACCCTCACCTGAATCGGTCTGAGCTCTGTTCAGCAACCATTGGATATATGGCATAGACCCTTTTCATTGCAAGTTCATTCTGGCGCCCCGCCGACATCACCAAAAATTATACCGTACCACGGAAAAATTCAGAGAAGTTCAGAGAAACCGACAACTTCCGTGAAGCGCTGTCCCGAGAGCGGGGCAGACGAGGCAGGCCGGTGGTCCGGTAAATCAGAATGTTATTGTTCCATTTTAGGCCTCCACCTCGTCCATACCGCAGACCCCGTCAACACCGCATCTCTTCATAATACTATTCAAAAACCAGAAGTGGGCGCCGTACAGCGGTGATCAAACTTGTCGCCAACTTTGTTTGGGTGTGTGCACTCACATGAGGAAGCAGTGTCATCAGATTCGAATTGCATGAGATACTGGGCAGTGGCTACTGCACGGTCGTCTCCCCCAAGCAGATATCAGAGAGAGAGAGATGATGGTGGGGAGTCCGATCCTTGTATGAGTTGCTGTATTATGTATTGGGTAGAAAACTGGTCCTACACCTCTGCGGGGCAGAGCTGCCTTCTCCCATTATCAGGTCGTCGAACCTCGTTTACGTGCTCGAAGCGACAAGGAACTGAGACAACAGCTGTTGCTATCAACTTCAACTGGAGAGTCAATCTGTGGTTCAACAAGCGAGGAACAAGATTAAACAGTGTTGAAGTGTCTGTTTTTGAGACTAAATCTGCGTCCTTGTGATCTATCATCGTGAGCGAGAGGAAATGTATCACGAAAAGTCGCGGGCAGCGGCGGGCGACGATGGGAACATGAGGGCAAGAAGAAAGATCTAACATCAAACTGGTTGTCCCTGTATATTCTACACGATCAAATTCAAGATACAAATCCCACACTACTTAGTACTGGGGACCGGCACCGCCCTTGATCCCGGTGGCAGCTTTGTCCGTGTTTGGTTCACAGGGGCGGGCGGTTCCAGCTTTACATCGTTTATAACTCTTTGCAGAGGACCTCGAAAAAAAAATTGAATCGGCAGTCTACAATTGAATTGGCTCTGTAATAGGTCTTGGAAGAGAAATTCATTTTATTTGCCAAATTGACAAACTGGTGCCCAAATCTGTGAGTGATGTGTGAATATTGCAGGCGTTATGGCACATTTTCAAGATTGCGCTTCTTAGCCTTTTTAAGGCTCCATTTCCGAAGACATTTTTACTACAGGTCAAAGAGATCCAGGCCATCGTCCGAAAGTTATAACATTTCTGCTTCGAACCGCTGAAACAGACAGAAAATTTTGATTTACCGCGAAGATAAACCTCAATAAACATTGCTCTTGAGCGCAGAAAATATGAATGAGCCAGGAGGGGGCTCTGGACCCTTAAGGATCTCGAACTGGCATTAAATACCCTAGGAAAGAGGAGATGTGACGTGTGTGACTGCACCTCGGAGTTTAAAAATGCTTCAGCACTTTCTGTGAGCATGTTATGTCTTTGCGACGGCGGAACAATAATAATGAAACTAGCATCCAAACAGAAGTATCGGAGCAGATTGTTGTATTTTCCCTTACCTTCCCCAGTAGCAAAGATTTGAGCAGTAATATAGGTGGTTCTGAAGCAATGAGGGGCCGCCTTCAAAATGGGCTCCGATACTTCTATAGAGATCTGGGCCCTGAAATATATGTTCCGCAACCTCAAGGCGATTTGACGCACTTTGAGGTGTCTGAAGCCTTTTTACACTCACGCCATCAACAAATTGTTAAGGTGTCAAACCCCAGTCAGAAATATCAGTTTCGTTGTCGGAACACAGGGGATTACCTTTGTTGAAACTTTGGGAGCCTTTTTGCACCACAGGACGATGATGGTTCCTTCAGAGAGGCAGGCGGCTTGAGAAGTGATGTTGTCACACATGTGACACATCGCAGGTTCAACCACAATCAAAATGGGCGCACCGTTGAGTAGATTTTTCAGTGTGTCTTTAAAACTTATGAATTTATGGAGAGCTTTGAGACACTAAGACTGGGTTTTCGCGACTGAAATAAGTCCTACGCGAACATAAGAATATGTGTGCAAATAAAGTGGGTTTGGGGCAAGTTTGTGGCGCGATCACTATTTTTCCTCTGGGCTTAGGCGCTAATATTATGCTAGAAACATGCCAGAACAATCCTAGGCGGCTTCCTTGATTTTACTTACCCAAGGAATGCCGTGGGGATTATTTTCAGCAGCTATACCTGAGCCAGTGGATGGATTTATCAATTTCGTTGCATTTTTTGTCGGAACCAGCTGCCCATGCCCCAGAATAGGAGTCTCCTCAGCCAATGTTAGTGCATGGGAGGTGTGTGGCCACCAGAACATCCAGGAACATGAAAATCACAATTTACAAGGGAACAAACAAGGACAAAGCTGCCACCGGGATTAAGGGCGGTGCCGGTCCCCATTAGTACGAAAAGACATCTCGCAGATCACCCACCTGAGGACAAGCTCGCAGTTATGTCTATCAATGCAAGCTGCTTCTCCGATGCTCGATGGACTGCTATATCCCGCTTATTGACGCTGGCAGAATCCCAGCCGCTAACGAATGCACGTAGAAAAATACAGAGATGATTATTGTTGCACTATGTACGGGACTTGAGAGGATGGACAACACAGCATCCTCGGTATCCGACAAGGACTTGGTCAACACGTTAACACAACTTAGTTGCCTCTCCAAATAAGCAGTGAACAGTGTACAGCGACTGCGGCAGCTCAGAGGTCAAGTTAAATGGAAGGAACATAAGGGCGAGAAGAGAGATGCATCATGAACAAAAAAATATGTGCTTTGACTTATTTGTCCCTATATGTTCCACATGTTTGTCCCTGTATGTTCTGCACGATCAAATACAAACCACTTCAATCATTTTCTGCTAAAAGTTTACCCGCCGGATATAAGCCTATAAGAGGTAATTTCCATTGGACAAGAACCCGGAACACTTACGTGTCCAGGCATTTTCAGATAGCCTTTTCCCATATGGGGAGATTTTGCCTTATTGGGTGTGTATATACAAGAAACGAAACCGATAACATTGTCATACATTATATATAGCCGGGCAACAGCGCTGATGGCCTTCGGCAGCCTCCGCATTTTCCTTCAGCTCCTACGCACAGCCCCCTGGGTTGTAATAATATTGGTATACGAAGCTATCCCCCATCGCCTGCGCCTGGCCCTATTAACAGTTCAATGGTGGTCATATTAGCACTACCGGAGAATGTGTGGCGGAGATGAGCGCACGCCGTTGTTCTTCTGACACGTATTATTGATTGTGAGCAACACCTCCTCACATAGCTGCACGTTAGGAATCTGGGCGGTCGCCGCCGCGTTCTCTGCAGTTATGTGGCCTGGGTTCCGGCCCGGCATGAATTACCTTCGCCGCATAACCGTCTGTGATGCAACGCACATGAAAATCCGAAATCCCCCGTCCCCCCTCCGGGCGATGTCTCCTGGGTGCAGGTTTCGATCCATTTTCCGGGGGGCAACTGCATGCCCAATGTATTTAGTTGTCGCTACAGCGGTGTGCAGAGGTACGTGCAAGGTTGTTGGCCGCGGATTTACAGAACCCCGAAATGAGCTGACTGCAATCCTCCTCGGGGCCAACTGTGCCCCCGATGCAAAAGGATGTAATGTTGCCACAAGTGGCTTTCGTGATGAGGGCGAGCGAGACGAGTCCAAGTGTCTGAGGAGAGGGTCAGGGCCTTGTGTAATCACGGAGATGAGTAACCACCAGTCGTGCACTTGAGAGCATTTTGTGAGGCAAGAGGGACGGGCATGGGAGCCTGCCCCACCTCCGTTTAATAGTTTCGCTTCTCCTCTGGCAGATGCCAGAGAGCGACGGGCGCGACAGTCAGAACAGACATGACATGTATTCTTAGTAGTGGAGAAAATAATGCCCATTGAGAGTACTGAAATGTCAGACAGTACTGTCGGGAGAAGCGGGAGAAGTGCGCCGATAGAATGGAATTCTAATCCTCCGATAGGCCACGTCCAAGGATTTCGTCGGCACATGGGCCATTTCGCATTCTCCGAGAGAGAGACACGTTGTCGATGGAAATTTGTGGTACTCTTCATCTCTACAATAAAGGGCCCCGCTGCTTCCAAGAGATGTTTAAGATGTTCTGAAATAACTTGACAGTCAACATTGTGGAGCATCTATCCTACCGTAAGGCGGCCCAAGCTAACCTCAATGGGTCCAATATGTATCTGTGGTGCGAATAATTGATAGAACAACGTTCGGAAATGTGGCCTAGAATACTCAAGCAGATTGCAGAGTGCTGAGAGGTAGAAAGAAAGATGCAAAGTGTCCAGAGTATGAGGTGCAAGGAGCTCAAGAAAGAGCAGAACAAAAAGTAGTTATAATGCTGAAGGCGAAATAATTATTGAGCATGCCGAGCATGCAGCCACGTACAATCATGCGTCTGACGGCGACATGCTCAGGGGCAAACACGACGCGATCACGTGCTGATGCTCAAGCTTTGTTCTCACCAATTAAGGGTCCGTGCACGGCCTTAGTAGGAATAGATTGACGATTTTTACTTGTTTTCCACCCCCTGGTTATGTTGAGCTAGTCATTCTTGTCTTTTGTTTATTAGTAGTTTGAATCGCTATTTGAATTTTGGACGATCCTTGTAACCCTCTTTAAAGTTGGAATCCAGCTTCTATAAAAGCAGTCAGTATATGCATAGGAGTGCGAACAGCAGAGAAACAGACTTGCAATCAGATTATTTGGGCCGCTGTGTGACGCTCATGACTATTTTATTGGCTGCCGGACCCCGGTGGGAATCGAGCGCACTAGCGCCCTCTTCATCGTTGAACTCTGAGAATTATCGGCCAACTCAAGAGAGTCGGCTGAATCCGGCTAGGTTTATTTTGCTCCATTGGCTGAAGGGCTTGAACGGCTTGAACGGTTCAAAACCGCTGAAGTAGTTAGTGGTGTAGTACCTACTTATTACCTACAATATTTCACCTTGGCTCAAGCCATTTAAGCCGTTGGAGCGGATTTCCCGAGATCCTCGCATTGAGCAGGTGACAGGACATTAATATTTCCCTAACACTACGTACGTACCGCCAGCCCGAAGGCGATTGACCGGCTCGGGCATCTCGGGCTACAGTACGCCAGGATACCTGTTTACCTCTTACCCACACATACTCACACGTACTTTTCCTGCATCCGCCTTTATTTGAGTTTCTTCAAGCCAAGTGTTTGTCTTGTCTTCCGGCTACTTTTGGGGCTTTTTTTTACCTCAAGACTCGGCGCCGGCACGACCTGGACACCTCGGGCCTCAGAACCAACCCTCGCGTCTTGGAATTCGGGGTCACAGTTTCCTTCCCTTTGAGCACATACACTCCCTTTGTTGCTCGCTTGTGCATCTGTATCGTCTGTGCTCGTCGTCACGACCACCATGGCTTTACACACCAAACTACGGGCGCTGTGCGCGACTTTCTCGAATCGGCGAGCTAAATACATACATACATACAGCCCGCGGGCTCAGGCCCTACATACCCCCAGCTTCTCACTAATTATCGGTGTGCGGAGTGCACTGCACTCCTCAATTGCATTTCTCCGAATACACGATTCAAGTTGTCAACGGGGTAACCGGGATTAATATCAAAAGATACTCCACTAAAGCAACCCCTACCTGCGGCGCCGTCGCGTTGGGATTGGTTGATCATTCCGGAGTGTCAAATTTTGGTCGTAATTTATGCCACAGGAGGGCAGAGGACAGAGGCCATGATATGCGTGCGGCGGGGTCCCGCGTTGCGGCTTCCAACAGAAGATGAGAAGAGTGCCCGATAAACCCGAGGTTCAGAGAAAATTCCTCGCTTACAGGAGTGGATGATACCGGTCTAAGCGAGAAATAGTTTGCGTAAGCATAATGACTTCTTTGTGCGGATGACGCGTGACGTGTCACTCCTGCCTTTGACCTGCATGCAAAATCCATCGCCGTCGAGTACGCCCGCGCAGCCATACCGGGTGCCAGATCTGTGGTTTGAGGACGACAACCTCATCCTCCGCGCTGAGAATGCGCTGTTCCGGGTGTCGAAAGGGATCCTCGCCGCCCGCTCCTCCGTCTTCCGCGACATGCTCTCCTTCCCCCACCCCCAGTCCCGCCTGTCAAACTCAATGCACGACCCAGACGACGAGCCGGAAGACGAGCACACGTACGAGGGGTGCCCCGTCGTGCGCCTACACGACTCCGCCGCCGACGTCACCGCCTTCCTCAAAGCCATATTCGACTCCAGGTCCGTCCCCCTCAGTCCCAACCCCGCTTCCCTCATTAACATAGCACACAAGCTTCTTCGAGCCCCCGCCCGCAAAGACCGATTTAGCCACCATAACCGGCATCCTGCGCCTCTCCCACAAATACGACGTCCAGTTCCTGCGTCGACGCGCCGTGCAGCACCTCGAGACCGGCTTCCCCACGTCGCTCGCCGTGTACGAGGTCTCAGGCGCCGAAACCTTCTCCAGCGACGGGCTCGACGACTCCCTCCTCACCATCCGCTGCGCGAGCGAAGTCGGCGCCTCCTGGGTCCTCCCCACCGCCTTCTACTTCCTCTGCTACTCCGACATGCGCGACATCCTCAACGCGCGCGAGTGGGCGAACCTCTCCCCCGTCGACCGCGAGACCACCATCGTCTCCTACACAAAACAACGGCTCGCGTGCCCGCCCGTCCTCCCGTTCCTACGGATACCGTTCACGGAGGGGTGCACGAGTCTGGACCGGTGCAGCGCGTACAAGGCGGCGTACCTCCTCGACGTGGGCTCGTGGAACATCTCCGACCCGCTCGGGAGCTACAAGGACTGGGCGCCCTTCGAGGGGAAGGTGTGTGCGTTTTGTTTGGCGAGGAGCGAGGAGTATCATCGCGCGGCAAGGAAGAAGCTGTGGGAGGAGCTGCCGGGGATATATGGGCTGCCTGGGTGGGATGTGTTGGAGAGGATGAAGGCAGAGGCGTTGGCGGTGGAGGTGGTCATGACATAGGGGTGTTCTGGTTGTTTCCGACTCCGTTTCTTTCCTTTTCATCCGTTATCGTTCTCATCCTCATAGACATTGCCTATCTCACACATACCATTTGTACCACTTATAAGCCCTCGATGTATATCTATCTCAGCCAGTCGTCTCGGTCTCGTCACGCATACCTACCTACCCACCTACCTAAAATGTATCTGCAGTCCTTTTCGGTTCTTGTTCTTCTAGTTCTTTCTAGATCTGTCTTCTGTTTTTTTTTTTTGCTCTCCCGGCCCCGTCCACCCTCTCGATGTACTTTCTCAACCTACCGGCCTGGGCAACTCTTAGTGCACGGGAAAACAACGAGCGTCTGCCAGTGATGTGTCTATACATTTTACTTTTCAACCCGCGTCGTCCCTTGCAACTGACTGATTCCTGATTTCTTTCTCCCTCGACAAGGTCCTCCCTTATCCAGCTGCCCATGCCCAGCGCACCTAAAAATAAAAGAAAAAAAGATCTTATCCTCCCGTATATGGCTCGGCCCCGAATCGAACGGGCTCTCTCTGCTCAGGTACAGTTTGGTGGATTCACTATAAGCATAAGGAAAGTGGATGTGGCCGTCCACCACCGAGCTGACGAGGTTGTATAGCCTTACTAGTATAGGTACTAAATCTTCAAGCTTCGAGTCCTCCCCACTGTACTTGACAACGGAATATTAATGAATCGATGTCGACGTGACAGCACTCACAAAATTGTCGGCGTCCGAGTCTTCGAGTTCTGTCTTCACGTCCTCTCGTTGTCCATCGAGTTTCTCAACCCGCCGGCGCCGACCTGGACAACTCAACATGAACTCTTAGTGCACGCGAAAACACGTCCAACCCGATGTTTCTATAGATCTATGCATTTTCTTTTTTTTCAAGCGCCGCCCCTTGCAACTAATTGATTTCCTTTTTTCCCTCACCACCTTTCTGGTGGCCCTCATCCAGCTGCCCATGCCAGCGCATCTAAAGAAAAAAAGCACTATCTGCCCACGGGCCACGTCATATGGCTCGGCCCGAATCGAACGGGCTCTCTCTCCCTGCTCAAGTACAGTCTGGTGCCTTCACCATAAGCATAAGGAAAGTGAATGTCCACCACCGAGCTGATATATAAGTAGTACTTATTCAGGTTCAGGCCGTCGTTGAAATCTTCAAGCTTCAAGCTTCGAGTCCTCCCCACTGTACTTAACAACTGAATCGACGTCGACGTGACAGTATCACAAAATTGTCGGCGTCGGAGTCTTCGAGTTCTGTCTTCTGTCTTCGCGTTCTCTCGTTGTATCAAGTTTCTCGACCCGCCACCTGGTCACCTGGGCAACTCAACTCTTCGTGCACGCGAAAACACGTCCAACCCGATGTTTCTACAGGTCTATGCATTTTCTTTTCAAATGCCGTCCCTTGCAACCGACTGGTTCCTGATTTCCTTTTTTCCCTCAACACCTTTCTGGTGGAACCTAGTCTCGTAGAGAGACGCTACAATGAATAAATAAATACATTACTCATACCCTCTATTCTACCCAACTGCCCAGCGCACCTAAAAACAAATAATAAAAAAGAGTTAGCGTTTGCTCGCATATGGCTCGGCCCCGAATCGAACGGGTGTTCCTCCCGAGTCTGGTGCATTCAAGTTCACCATAAGCATGAGGAAGGAAGGGAGGAAGGGAGACGTGCATAGTCCACTACCGAGCATGATATATAGTACTTACTCAGGTTGTCAACCCGACTAGGCACCAAATCTTCAATTCCAACTTGAGTCCTCTCAACTGCGACTCCTAGCACATACAGTCTTCCGTTACGCAGACTTGACAGCAATGCTTACTCGGTTTTCTCAAGGCGGTTCTGGGCGTGGTATTTCAAGTTGTCGCCTGGTCCGTATAGGTATGCGTATGCCCCACCTCTTTGGACGGGCACGATTCAGAACGTTAACGCGTTGTATTACCATCACCGTGCACTGCCAAGCGCGATCATACCCGTAGAGGGCAGTGATTAGATCAGTACACTATTGGTATTTTCGGGGACGAATATCATTTCCTCTTGGACCATCAGATTCTTCCCACGGTTCGAACCGCTGGGTTACGAGCGCGACAACTGCTGTGATTATCCCAGGGGAGAACATATTTTGACGTATTTTGGTGCACTGGAACGTTAACAACTGAATGAATTTTGAACCATTTTCGGACGGTAAAAATTGCCACACTCGGGGACCACATGGCCACCCGTTTCTCATCATCCACCTGGCGTATGGGCCCAATCACCGTCGCTGGGGTCGGGCGAAGTGTCCGTCAACTAGTCGGGACGCGGCACTACGACGTGTGCCACACGATGTACGTGGGGCCTTTTTTTTTACTCTACCGCAGGCGGGATTCCATATCCTCCTCCAACCACTACAAGCATCGGAGAAAACAACAAGACGTAAATCGGCGGATTGTAATTCAAAGTTCCCAGCCAACCTTATATACTGTCTATGCTACAATTCTTCAATTCCTTTTAGACGTAGCAGATTCCGTCCCAGGGTCACATTGGCTGAGAGCTTTCATAAAGCCATATGTATTATATCTGAAAGTGAACACTCGTCACCAACCTGGTGGTTGGTTCATCACGTCCCGTTTTCTGCTTTCTGGACCAAAGGGAATAAAAATGTCCCACTGGTCCCAATCGCAGTAAAATATGTTTAAAATTGGATGTCAGACAGAATAATGCAGCACAGGCACCGTGTACAGGATTTCAGGACAACTTGAGAGCGGGACTCTTTGTAACTCTTCAATCAATCAAGTTCTGCCTGAATTGGTTCATTGCAATTCACAGAACAGTGACTTATGCGTGTTCGGGGCATGTCTTTGCTCTGATTTTGGATTTTACAAACCAAAATTTCTGGGTAACTTTGTAATGCTAGTCATTTCCAGGAATATTCAAATGTGAGCTCAACATAAGAGGCAAGAATCATTGTTCAGATCATTTCCCCCTGGTAATCCCCGAGAACGCTTGGCTACAGCATGGCCGCGGAAAGCCTGAAAGGCTAAAGCGGGCGGATTTAGTAAAAGGACAAGGTCGGGCTGTTTGCAATGACACGCTTTTACCAAAATTGAAAAGGACAAAGGTTTGTCTGCCGTGCCAAGGCTTGGACAGCGCACTTATATACTATATAATTCTGAACCCTAATTTAAGAAAACTCAAACAAACAGTGATTATATGTACGTGGCTCAGTGCGCAGGCTTACTCTTCCATCTAATGGATACATACTATTACTATATGCCTCAACTGGTTGGTGATCGCGAGCAATACATTTGCACATATATTGGACTTTTGACAAGTAATTAATTGTTCCAAAGGTACCTGCAGTCATGACCACATTGCCTTCTGCTACATACGGCCTAACAGCCCCTCAACCTCCAGGGTGTCTGGATGATTGTCACCCAGAACCTGCTTCCATTTTTCCAACACAAGAACCCTGAGCTCTTTGGCCTGGTGATGCTCCCCCAGGTCTGAGTATGAGCTGGCCAGGTTACTCATCGTACTTAGGGTCTCTGGATGATTATCACCCAGAACCTGCTTCCGTTTTTCCAACACAAGAACCCTGAGTTCTTTGGCCTTGTGATACTCCCCCAGGTCTGAGTATGAGATGGCCAGGTTACTCATCGTACTTAGGGTCTCTGGATGATTGTCCCCCAGAACCTGCTTCCGTTTTTCCAACACAAGAACCCTGAGTTCTTTGGCTTTGTGATGCTCCCCCAGGTCTGAGTATGAGATGGCCAGGTTACTCATCGTACTTAGGGTCTCTGGATGATTATCACCCAGAACCTGCTTCCGTTTTTCCAACACAAGAACCCTGAGTTCTTTGGCCGTGTGATGCTCCCCCAGGTCTGAGTATGAGATGGCCAGGTTACTCATGGTACCTAAGGTCTCTGGATGATTCTCGCCCAGAACCTGTTTCCGTTTTTCCAGCA
Organism: Mycena metata; assembly: GCA_029378385.1. Taxonomy (NCBI): domain Eukaryota; kingdom Fungi; phylum Basidiomycota; class Agaricomycetes; order Agaricales; family Mycenaceae; genus Mycena; species Mycena metata. Next base: position 26,274 of record JARKIB010000163.1, on the reverse strand, counting down.
CAATTATCTCAAGATCTTTGGCCTTTTGATGCTCACCCATATCTGAGTAAGAGATAGCCAGGTTACTCATGGTACTTAGGGTCTCTGGATGATTGTCACCCACAACTTGTTTCTGTTTCTCCAGCACAATACCCTGGAGTTCTTGGGCCTTTTCATGCTCTCCCAGTTCCAAATATGAGCCGGCTAGGTTACTCATGGCACGCAGAGTGCTGGGATGATTGTCACCCAGAAGTTGTTTTCGTTTCTCAAGCACGACACCCTGGAGTTGGGTGGCCTTTTGACACTCTCCCAGGCGTCATGTGAGATGGCCAGGCCACTCATGGTTCGCAGGGTATCTCGATGATTATCGCCCAGAACCTGTTTCTGTTTCTCAAGGACAATGGCCTTGAAATCTTTGGCCTTTTGATGCTCTCCCAGGCCTGAGTATGAGACGGCCAGCCTAACCATGGTACGCAAGGTGTCTGGATGATTGTCACCTAGAAGCTGTTTTCGCTTTTCTAACACTTCTTCCAATAGTGTCTGAGCTTGTTTATATTTTCCATCTTCCTGAAATATTGATGCATATTGCTTCCTGAAAACCAGAGCTACTTTGGCATCCATCTGGACAGCCAATTCTATATGCGGACACAGTAGCAGACTTGTTAATTGTGGATCCCACTGTGTGCGTTCTGAAATAGCCATGCCCAGTATGGACCCCATGGTGGACATGTATCTTTTTGGGTTTTGGACTGTTGCTTGTCCCCAAGCATGTACCAATGGATGGATGGAAAACAGCTTCTTCTCTGCATCAAAGCTCATTAATGAATAGGATTGGACCTCATTGCTAGCATCCATAAACTGCAAGGAGTCCCATTCACCATCTGGCTCCACAAAGTGTGAGAGGAATTCCAGAGGCTCCTGTAGTTCTTCTTCAGATGGACGATTAGAACGAAACTCGTACTTTGATGCATAGCGGAAGATTTCCTCTGAGATTCCATTGTAATGGAGGAATGAAAAATGCTGCAGGAACATGGCAGCTGGGGGTGTGAGTCGGTCAAAACTCATTTGCCATGTTGTGTACACCGTCCAGGCATAATGGTCATGAGACTGAGCAGGCTTTTCTCGAAGCAGTCGTGCTTGGTTCTTTGTATAAAGAGGCAGATAGCCATCCAGATTTCGAGATTTGGATATGAATGCCCCGGCCTGAACAATTGCAAGAGGCAGATAGTGCAATGTCTAAAGAAGGGTTACAAAGTTTGGATCCCATGCCTAATTGTCTTCTTACCTTGACAATTTCTGCTGCAATTTGTTCAGTATGGACTGTGGTCTTTTGCAAGGCACTCTTGAGCAATAGCACCACTCCGTCTCCTGCTTCCATATCTGACACAAGGGAGTTGGATTCCGCATAAGCACACATTCCTGGATTTCGAGAGGTGATAATAATATTCCCATGATTGCACTGAGGAATAAAATCATTGAGGTTGATGCTTGGATCGTCTGCATTATCAAAGAAAAGGAGCCATTCTTCAACCTTGCTGGTCAACCACAGTAAGCCATCTTGTGGAGAATCTCCAAAGTCCTTCAGCACAGCTATGTTCTTGAGACCTGTATCAATTGTCGCAATGGTGCTGGTATCGATGAAAAGAATGTCTGAGAAGCTGAAATATGTAACTGAATCAACAACCATTTCCAAGCTAGATAATCAAGCTCACCGAGATGATGACTCCTGTAGGAATTTCAGAGCAATCTGTGTCTTTCCAGTACCTCTGAGTCCATATAGCACATAAATGTGTTGGCTCCCAGTATCAGAGAAGAAATGATGCATTTTGTCAAGGATATCCCGTCTGCCACAGAAGATCCTTGATGGAGGAGGACAATGACTGGCTATTTGTGATGCCCGGACATTCTGAAGTTGTAATGCCTGGTCAGTAGCAACTGTGGCTTGCAGATTGTGTGTGATTAACTGTGATGTAGTGATATGCACAATGGGACCCTGCCCAGCCCCACCAGTGCCACCTTGCTGATTGGCATGAGCCCCAGGCCCACCTTGGCCACCTATTCAAGACTATGAGTTCCTTTGATGTTCAAAGAGAACTGATTCCGCACCAGCAATGTAGAGTGATCTAGAATCACCATCTAGTGAAAACATAATGCTGTATTGACCTTGGGAGGCAAGCATATTAACCACCAGAACCATTTCCACAGGAGAGAAACTGACCTGAGATGTATTAGTAGTGGAGGTGACGATGGAGGACAAAGAGACGACACACGTGGAAGACACTTTTGCTGACAGCACTTTATCAATTCCCACGCCGCCTGGTTAACATCGGCCACCATCGTCAATAGGGCGCTGCAGGGCACTGTTTATAATTCCAGAGCAATTATAAACAGTCCTTTGTTACTTCTTTCTGTTTTCTGTGTTCTTTTGTCTGTCTCCTCCTTGAACCTTCTCAACCACCTGGACAACTTTTAGCACACGGGAAAACAATGTTTGTATACACTCAATTCTCTTTCAACCCTCGTCCCCCCAGGCCATGGCCACAACCTCACAACTAGTTCCTGATTCCTAATTCCTTTTTTCTTCTTCTTTTTTTCCCCTCAACATCTTTCTGCTAGCCACGTGTCCGGACCCCTTATCCAACTGCCCATGCCCAGCACATCTAAAAGAAGCAATATTACCATCCTCTCGGATATGGCTCACATTTACTGCTTGAAGCTCACCATCGGGGAGGGTTTTTTAGCCACCTTCACAAAGCAGTTGGCCGTGACAGCCGTAAGGTTTTCTCTTCACCCGCTTTTTGCACCCCTAGTTTCCCCTCCTTATTTGAAATCCGCGGTATGACGGCCTGCCGTTCTGTGTTCAACCACATGTGTACAAGATATGTACTCGTCGTTGTGAATACATTTTTAAAGAGACTGCGATAGATTATTTTATTTGCACTTCTCACGCCAAGGCACGAGATAGTGGGCCCTGCCGCGGAGCGGGCTACTACTGTTTATTGCCCATGTCAGTGAGAGTGAGGAAGAGGAAGGGGAAGCAGTGAGGAAGCGCCGGCGGCCCGGTGATTCTCGCAGATCAAATTGATGGGCGGTCCGCAGTGATCGCAGTCGGCAACACAGGGCGAAACTGAACCGTGGGAATCGTTGAAACGTCACGAACAGAAGAAAAAAATCGACCGTAAAATACACGCGTAGAGGTGAAAGCGGCACGAAAATGATAGCATGACCCCAGGGCTTTTGGGACGATGCACAGTTGCTTCAAACGAGCGGCTCCAAGTCGTTCAACCGACAGTGATGGAGTCTCAGCCCGCGAAATAAAAAATACTGGCCGCTATCAATTACCTCCATATGCGCCATGCCATCCCGCTTGTAATGGCGCTGTCAAGTTCACAAACTATGGGCATAAAAGCACTGGTATCAGCTGCATCGGCGTGCCATTACAAAAAAAACACGGGAATATTGGTATCTATCCGCGTTCCAATTGCCTAAGTGCCCTGTTGCCATGTTCTGAGTTCTACGATAATTCAGGGTATTCTGAAGGCGGCCAAACGACGTGTGCCCCGGAGGGCATAGTTTCGGTACTGGCAGTGTAGAACCGATTCCTCGCGGTAATCCTTTCCGGCATCTGTCCTATTTAATCTCAAACAAAGTCTTACAGAGACATATCTATGTCATTTGATTAAGATGGAGGTGGTCACTGTAGTGAGAAGCAGGCTGGGACAAGGACCGCTCCTGTCACAGTGTCAGTGTTTAAATACCTCGAATGCAGGTCACGTGCCACGTGGCCACCCTGGTCGGGAAATTCGGACTTTTTGTTCTCTGTCATGGCAACTAGGTTCGGATCAAGCCGCCGTTCTGAGAGATCATGTGATAAACACGTGCTCGGCTGCGCTTTCTCAGAAGGGGCTTGTCTCAAACTCCGACAAAGTGGGGATGTGTTCGTCGCGTTGTACCGCACCGGAAAGCGCGCCGATGTTCTCGGCTCAAGTGCATCATAACTAATTTCTATCCGTGTGCGTAGATCCCTCTATTCAGATTTCCCGTTCAGTCAATACCTGCCGCAGTCAGTGGGCTTTGATCTGGGTCTAAGGAAATAAGCCGCCGCGGAAATAATGGCATGTTACAAGTTTTTGGTTCAACTTCTGCAAAATCTGAGTAGGTAAAAATATTTGGGTAGTCATTGGGAGTGTCCCCGGTGCTTGGGTTCGTCCCAAAGTGCAAATAAAAGTGAGTTTTCAACTCATTGACACTCGTCCGCGTTGGGCATTGATTGGTCAGCTTCCCGACGCGTCGCGTAAATTTTTCGCGCTCGGCGACCACCGTCGGCATGGCCTCGAGTACTCCCCAGAGACCTAAGACCCCAGCTAAACCAGGATTGGCACCACGACGGACTGCCTTCTCCCCGACTGCGGCCCATCGGTCACTAATTGAACGTGTTCCGACACGCTGTCCCGAAACGGATGCGTTCACAAACGCGTGTTTGCCGATTGTCCAAGACATCTAGGCCATTGATTTTTGCGGGGTGATCTCTTCATAGCATTTATGCCATGCCATCGAGCCCACAAAACCAGCGGAATTCCGTAATGAACCCTCGGGTTGTTGTCGCATTTCTACGAGAATACATTATTTTAAACCGCCACGCAGAACACGACTGTGAGCCGCAATCAATAAACGCAGTACGCCGATCTATCGGAATCCTTCTACTGTAAATATCGCCAACTTACCCCGAGTGATTCGGTTCAGAGGTAGTTTAGATATTGACTCGCAAACACATCCCCATTTTTCGTGAGTTTGCGGCAAGCCTCTCTCCGAGAATGTCCGGCTCGCTCGGACCGGAGAAGGCTTGTTCCGAACCTACATGGCAACGGCGAAACAGCCGCAGAGGCCCACTGCTGTGTTGTAGTTGGCGGTCCATTTGTGTCTGGGGATCCATTTTTGTTTGTCTGGTTGAGAGCGAGCACACGAATCACGCACAGAAAACTGAGCCGTAGCGCTGAATCATCCTGATATCGGGAGTGGTTCTACTGTACGGGCGCATCTGGAAGTAAGTGTTGAATGATAACTACCTCATGAAAGTTCGCGATACTATACTTCTTACTTACTAAGTGATAATAAAATAAAATAAAATTGTCAACAGGTTAAAAGTATGGTCCTTACTACGTACTACTCTAGCCTCAACAAATTCAAACAGTGCACAATCCCCACTCATCCCATCTCTCGCTCCCAACCCCAGCACCAACGATAAACAGATCGTCGGGATCGTACTTGCTCTTGATCGCGCTCAACTTGGCATAGTTGGGGCCAAAGAAGGTAGTTTGGAAGTCGGTCTCCATGACGTCCGCCTCGTTCGAGTACGAACCCGCGTTGGGACCTGACATTCGTTCCAAGATGGGGAGCTGGGTATTTTTAAACTGGCTTCGCACGGCGTTGATTTCATCCTGGGGTGTCGAGTCCAGCCAGAGATTCAAAATGATTAGCTGTCCATGAGTGAGATCGTTGCTCTGCCAGAATGGAACGAGAAGACACGAACATGAGTTTTTGCCGTTCGCCACGCCGGATGCACCGCCGAGTCGATGTTGGCGTTTTCCGCGACTTTACCTAAGAAGACAAAAGAAGTTACCTCGTATTCAAACAAGAAAAAGAATGGACGGACCGCCTGCAATCAGATTACCGAAAATACTGCGAAAAGGAAAGGTCAGTGCCGGTTGCGAGGAGAGGGCACAAAAATCGTACATCAGCGTGCCCGCATCTAAAAGCTGTTGATACACTTCACCCACAGTCTTGTACGAGTTTTTATACGTTGATTCCGGAATGAGGCGCGAGCCCATGACCAAATCATCTCCGACGCTGTCGTCTGGCTGGCTCAAAATGTCGTTTATCAACCCATACGTGTAGTTGGACGAGACGACCGCTACGCCCGGCAATGCTTGCGCTGCTGCCAAGAACGGCGCCATAATGACCTGACTCTGTTCAACCGTCTGGTTTATCATGTACGTCTTGAGCGTCATGGTTGATATTGTCGTGGTGCCGGTGAGGTCAGCGATCACGACAAAATACTGGCTGCTGTATGTGGCGTCAAAGTCGAATATGTGTTGGGCATGAAGAGTTGCAAGGGCCGCCATGGCCGTGTTGTTGGCGGCGGAGAGGGTAAAGAGGCCAAACGTGGAGTTGAATGTGGGGAAAGTGCGGAAGGTCGCCGCGACAACCACGCCCCAACTCCCGGCTCCTCCGCCACGGAGCGCGTAGAAGACTAGACAGGTTGCATTAGAAATCGAACAGAGAAGACAAGGAGACAGCGACTCGCGTTCTGTATTAGTGATGCTGTTCGCTTGCAGTAGCTCACCACTCGCAACGACGATCTGGAATTCTGAGTGAGGGAAATTATTATCGGGGTTATTTGTTCGAAAGACAGAGAGTTACCCAAGACATTATCCGCTGCCAGACCAAAGGTTGGCGATAAAGGAGAATGGCCAGCTCCCTGTAGATAGCCTCCCGCGGCACACACTGTCGCGGCCGATCCACCCACGACAATCCTCCCAAGTGTCTTGGATTCTTCGTAAATCGCCGTCAGGTGGACACCAGGGCCCACGGTCACCGCGGACCCCAAGCTTTCATTTCCAACGGAAAATGCGTCCGTAAAAGAGAAGTTGGTGAGGTTATTAGTGTGGATGAGAAGGGAGTGTGGTGCGGTTGACCGGCCCAGATAGTCGTGCCCGCTCGACTTGATGGCAACGCGGAGATTATGAGTAGTCGCGAATTTCACTGCCGCCTGTCGAGGTACTTGGTACATTAATTCCACGATTGGGCCGAATCCGTACCTGTACATCCGCGACCGTCTGGGCTTCAACAGAATAGAGGGGAACGTCTCCTTGACCACATGTCGTCCCATTTACGACACAGAGCGACGGAGGAGTGAGGTCAGAGCCCTTTGGCGGATTAAGTGTGCAGATAGACCCTAAAATCACGGCGAAATACCTGCTCCCAATTGACCTTTATTGCTGGTCAGCGCGACCTCGCTATAATTAATTAATGGCGGACCTGATTCATAGCCCCAGGGATGCCATTCCGAAAGACCGCGCTAGTCCACTCGGCATCAGTGCAACCGCCACGGTTGGCACAAAATTCCGCGGACGGAATAGCAGCTACAAGTCGTCCTGAGATTGTTGCATTGAACGCGCTCCACGCAGTAGCATCAGGGAATCCTGCGCTTCCGGGGACATTGCGACATTTCTTTCCTGTCGATAGTGGTGTCGCGTCGCTCTGCCAAGACAAGGCAGCGAGGAGAAGGGTAGTGGATGTGGGGAGGAAGATCATGAATATTAGTATGGAAACTGAGACGCAGGGACGACGTTATAACGATAATACTACCTCGCGAGTTGCAAGCCCACTACCTCGCTTGTTCTCTGATGCGATGCCAAAGGCTGCGCAGAGCTGTGCAACGCAATACAGTACCGTCATGAAGGACTACCTCCGCTGGCGACTATTCAGCATGAGAAACAATTCCGAGGCCGGATTGAATTTCAAGCCTGCGCAGGGCCTCAGGCTGACGGCGCGAGGTGATAATAACGTGGGAGCGGACTCCGGAGTGTTACCGACTGAGGAGAGAAGCAATGGGGGTGTAAGACGGCGATGACTCCAGGCTATGGTGGTACGTGCGTGGAGAGAACGAGGCGAGGCGGCGATCATCAAGCCGTACCGGCGATCATTCAAGTACACGCACACGTGATCATACCGGCGTGCGATGGGTTTGGCTAATTGATGGCTCTGAACAAGTTGAAGCAATAACTTACAGACGCGGAAATAGTGATTGTCGAGCAGCCGGGCCGTTCCTGTGATTGGATCGTTTTTTGAATCACTGGCCTCTGGTCCTCCTCCCACTTTCAGAAACTCGACGCGGGGCCCCCAGACCGCTACAGGGAAAGCAGATTGTTTTGCCCGCCTCAGGTTCCCTCTCGGCCTTGACAAACCCCTAGGGCAAGCGCTTCGGCCTTATGACGGCTTTGTTCTGCTTTTGTCGTGATCGCTTGGATGAAATAATGACTCTTTGGCGTCTATCCTGATCAGGAAAGCCGGGTTTCCTTCCTTCCCAAACGATAGCCTCAAGATATTACGGGCATCGAATTGGATGGTGAGGAATTGGACTGAGCGATGGGTTCCTGAATCCTAACTTCCTTGTTTGAGATCCGGGAAATCGTCATTGAATATGAGTGAGACACACTTTGCTACTAGCATTCCACCTTTTGTATTTACTAGTAAAAGGTTTGAAGGTGTGCTCGAAATACCACTGCACTGTAAAGAATGAAATACCCCAGATGTTGGACCGAGCTTGGAGAATATGAATATTCAACTTCGCGGTGAAATACATATGCAAGAAAAGGAGCGCGGCCACACTGACAAACGAACGGTACACAGAAGTAACACGTCGAGGCTAGGCCTAGGGAATGTGAACCTCGGTTTACATTCCAAGAGAAACGAAAGCACAGTCCCAAACGTTTCCCACTCTGCACCAAGGCCGTACGAGGGTCAAGAAGGGGTGCCAACCTGAATGCGGTTGCGGTTGCCAACTCCATCGGACGCGGGTCATGGTCTTCATTAATGAAATGCGTACTCCCAGAAATTAAGTTTGACCGACTGCCAGTGGTGAATTTTTTAAAGCACGGCTGCAGAAACCTCCAATGGTGATGATTAAAACACCAGCCAACGATCTGAAATCATGTCAAGCGGGCCCATCTCCTCTCCTGCTCCCGTATCTCGAGTAAGTCGGGGAGAAATCCCTCGACCTCCTTCCACGCAAGGTGGTTCGTCACATCATCAATGTCGTCGTCCTCGTATGCGGTGGAAATCACAGTCAAGTTAGTGAACGTCGCGGAGAGGAACTTCGCCACCGACATCGTAGGCGTTGCGATCGGGGAGCTCTCCACCTCGAGGTGTTGGAGCGCGTCCTGGCGAATGCGCCTGTCCGCGAGGGAGGGAACGACGGTGGCATCGAGAAACAGGTGGAGGCGGCGGAGCCTGAGGCAGTGTTGTGCGAGGGTGCGGATGCCCTCGAGCGTTACGTGCGGGGCGGTGGCCCTTCCTGCACACCGCAGGACGAGTTCCTCGAGATGGGGCCAGGCGCGAGCGAGCGTTAGCACGGCTCCGTCGTCGAGGTCAAAGCCATTTGGAGAGGAGAGCTCGACGGTGGTGAGGTGGGGGAAATCGAGGAGGGGCTCCAGAGAGTAGCGTCCGGCGCCAGCCGTGCCGTCCAAGCCCGGGCTCAGCCTGACGGTGATCTGACGCAGGCTCGCATGAGAGCAGTGCTCAGAGAGCGTTGTGTAGAACACCAGCATTTCCGTGGCATCAGGGGATTCGAAGAAATTAATATCGACGGCCTGCACCGGAGAGTCGGAGCAAAGGCTGATGAATTTGGACATCGACTTTATGGAGTCGGAGTGCACAGTCAGGGCTTCTAAGACAGGGAAGGTAACGTCGGCATTAACGTGTGTAAGCGCAGCATATCTGAACTCCCGTAGAGTGAGCGACCTGAGCGTTGGAAGCCGCCCGACGTGCTCCAGCGCTCGCGTGTCGAGCGATATGACGTCGAGAGATTCCAGGCGAGGCAGCGCACATACCAGTATCGAGATAGCGCTCCTCAGTCGAAGAAGCTGTGCAACTGAATCGTTGCCCGACTTTATAGCAAGCTTCTTCAACTCTCGATGCGCGGCGGCTATATGAGGCAAGAGGGAGAGGTGTGGGCCGGAGAACAAGGTGCCGACCGAGAGGCTGGCAAGTCTGGGTCCGAGGAAAGAACGAAAGTCGGGAAGACCTCTTCCGCTCGCGGACGGAAAGTTGACCTTCCAGTTCACGGTGTGCAAGTTGGGAAACAGCGTCGGCGGGGGCGGACAGAGCGCGACCGTAGCGAAGACGTCGATGAAGTCGTATGAGGTGGTATTAATCGCTCGGAGCACCCGAGCACGCGTGGAATAGAAGTGAGGCCGAATCCAATCGTTTGGAGTCATTGCTCGCGTTGGTCGAAATCGAGCTGGGGATCTCGTGAGTTGACTGCATTTCGCGGGACAAAAATCCTCCTACTGGGGCCATCAACGTCTTCTATCTTCTCCCAGAGATCAGGCGGCACCGAATATATGAGGAGCCTGTGGACCGTGACATTAAACCACAGAACATCAAGGGCGGGATCGCGGAAAATGGTGGATGTACGCGCAAGAGCGATTAAACTTGTTGCCTCATACGTGGGCATAAGGCCTTCACAGTAAATCTTGTCCTTTGGCGGACCTAGTTCCATGCATATCATTTGCACGACTTCCGGTATGCCCAGCGCGCGGTGCATTGGATGGTTATGACGGTGAGAAGAAAGAGATAGCACTGCCACGCCGTGACATGAATCTGGACAAGACATCGACACCGCCATCTCACCTGCCTCTTGCCACCATGGCCACAACTCCTTCGTACTGCTTTCTGCTTTTCTGCCAGGTTGCTCGCTGGCGCGCGGCGTGACTTGGCAACAATCCTCGTCCTTGTCTACGTGGTTCAAGCGCCTCAAAAGGCCCACCTCAGGCTCTCGAAACCACCTCTGCTCAACATAACCATTATTCTTTCCATATGGTCGACGCGTAACATGAACCGTTGCCGCGAACCGCCACTGCTTCTTTCCTGCTGTTTCGTCCGAAAAAGACCCTCTTCGAGTTCTTGGCAAGGGGTGCCGATAGTCTACCGATAACCGATTCATTGAGAGGCGCGCCGGCAGGGCAGACCTGTGATAGCCTGGTGATCACTGCGCATCTGTTTCTTATTTTGAATAGGTTCGAATCAACAAGGAAGCACGGTCACGCAATTCCTTGACAGCCCTGGGCTCTCTCATGCCTATATAACCACATGTCCACGCGCCGAGAACTTCCCTCGCTCTCAATGGGATTCCTCGACGCTCTCGTCTTGCCTTTGCTTTGTGCACTCTCCTCCGTGAGGGCCGCAGAAACATCGAAAACACAAATGTGTCGAAACGTTCCCGGAAGCGCCGGATACCCTAATGCTGCTGCCTGGAATGCCTTAAATGCGAGTATATCTGGACGCCTGGTGACTATGGTTCCGTCGGCCAAATTTTGTGCCACGCGCGCTGGAGGATGCACCGATGCAGAGTGGACAAGCGCCGTGTTTCGGAGTGAGATTCCTGGAGCTATGAATCAGGTATGTTAAAGTATACAATCGTTGGGATGGTTTAAAGCACTAAATAGTATGCAGCCCAATTGGGAGCAGGTGATTGATTCACGATAGTTCCTGAGGTCGAGCATGTTGTACTCATTCATTGAAGGGTTATGATCTCACTCCTCCCTCGCTTTGCTATTTGAATGGGACCACCTGTGGTCAAGGAGACGATCCCCTCTATTCCGTCGAGGCCGAGACAGTCGCAGACATCCAAGTACATACCGATTACATTTTATTCTGCACTACCGTAACTGATATGTCCTGGTAGACTGCAGTCAAGTTCGCCGCAGCACACAATCTCCGCGTGGCCGTGAAAGCGAGCGGGCACGACTATCTGGGTCGGTCAACTGCCCCATTTTCCCTCCTCATCCACACCAGCAAGCTTTTGAATATCTCCTTCACTGACACATTCTTCGTGGGGGACCAAAACATGGGATTCGCAGCGACGGTTGGCAGTGGAGTTCATTCCCAAGTTGTGTATCAACAGTCGAAGGCGAATGGGAGGATCGCGGTTGGTGGGTCGGCTGCGACAGTCTGTGCTGCCGGGGGATATCTTCAGGGCGCGGGGCACTCGGCCCTGGCGCCCACCTTTGGTCTGGCCGCGGATAACGTCTTCGGTAGATATCAACCTTCTATTTCGGACGAGGTTTGATTTTTTTGCTCTTTGTGTAGAATTTCACATCGTCGTTGCAAGTGGCGAACTACTCAAAGTGAACAGCGTGAATAATACAGACCGTCAGTCGCTCTTCCATTAATATTGTCCTTCTGAACCCTGGAATTTAGTGTTTTACGCCCTCCGCGGCGGTGGTGCAGGGAGCTGGGGCGTCATAGTCTCCGCTACCTTCCGCACTTTCCCAACATTCAACTCGACGTTTGCTTCCATCACGCTCACTGCTACAAATAACACCGCCATGGCCTCACTCGCGACTCTCCATGCAAAACACCTCGTCGACTTTGACGCTTCACGCAGCAGCCAATATTTCTACCTCATCAAAGACCCTTCGAGCGCAACATCCACCATGACGCTCTCAAACTATATGATCAACCAAACAATCACGCAAAGCCAGGAAATCCTCGCGCCATTCATCAAAGCGGCACAAGCGCTTCCAGGCATAACGATCACGGCGTCCAGTTACACTTACGCGCTGATCAACGATATTCTGTTTCAACAGGACGACAGTGTGGGGTTCAATCTGGTTATGGGCAGTCGCCTCATTCCTGCGGCTACGTATCGGGATTCGCCGGACGTCGTCGGGAAAGTCTATCAGCGGCTCTTGGATCAGGGACTCACACTAGGGTCCGTTGCTTTTACTTCGCGTATTAGCATTTATGAATCTGACATTTGTGAGTAGTATACTTGGACATCTGGTTGCCGGCGGTCTGTCCAATGTTTCTTAAACAAAGTCCAATTCTGACGGATTTCGTTTTAAAGGCCAAGTGGCTGCAAACTCCAACATCTCCTCCGCGGTTAACCCAGCCTGGCGAACCGCGAAAACTCACGTTCGTACGAATTTCTATTATCCACCTTCCCATCCCCGTCGGTGGTTCAAAAAAACTCTTCCCAGGTAATCCTCATCAACGAGTGGCTCGACTCCCTACCGCTCCCTCAGATCGACACCATCCGCAGACAGTTCCAGGACTCTCAACTCCCCATTTTCGAGCAAATGGCCGGCCCCAACGCCGGAGCGTACTCGAACGAGGCGGACATCATGGAGCCGAACTTCCAGACTACGTTCTTTGGTCCGAACTACGCGAAGTTGAGCGCGATCAAACGGAAGTACGACCCCGATGATCTGTTCATTGTGCGGACTGGGGTCGGCAGTGAACGGTGGGATGAGTGGGGATTGTGCATGGTTTAATTTTCATGTGGGAACGAATCTTCGACGCACCTATGCCACCAGATATCAGTCGTCCCCGACAAAATTCATTCACGTTCACAAGATATAGTTCAATACAGAGGGACTGCTGCGGCAAAATCTCTTTGCCCAATACAGAGCCGAAATGCTAGGAAGCTATTGCTACTGGGGCAATACAAAACCCGTCAGGTAATTCAACTCAACCACGTCGACCACCTGCTGGTCTTCCCTTCCAACGTCAGCGCGATCTCACGGGCAACAATACGATCCGCCTGTTCGCTCGGATGAAGCTCGTCGGCCCACAAATAAGAGTCGCGGGCAGTTCCGTTTTGAACTGTACAGACAAGATTTCCGCCACCGAACGGAGCAACGCAAGAGTCCCAACAACCTACGGTGGTGTCAGGTTAAAATTTGAAGCAGGGAGAAGGTTGGAGCACGCACCGGTGACGTTGAGCGGCGCAGTGCCGTTCAGGTAGAGCGCAGGGTGATCGTAGATGTCTTGTATGAGCGAATGCGAATCGAAGAGGGCGATATGCGCGCCAGGGAGTGTTGGCACGGCCGCCTTCAGCATGAGCTCCGTGAGCTTGTTTCCCGCGAGTACCATTTCGTTCATAAGCACGCTCCAGTCAGAGGTGTTCCGCTCAACCGCCCAGAAGCGGTTTGGGTATGAGTTGGCGGAATACAGGATCGTTAGCTGGAGAGGAATCATCTAAGGAGCGACAGTGATTCAAGTGTGGTTGAACTTTGATGAACATGAAATCGACGTACGTTCTGCATAATGAAATTCCGGGCACCACTGGCGTAAAGCGTGCGAACCCAGTCGATCATGCATCCCGTAACGTCCACAACGCTTGCGTTGTTGCTCCCGGTAATGAGTGAGTCAACCCCGAGATCATTGGTGCCGATCCAAAGTGTATAGATCGTCTCGGCCGGCGGGAGATTTAGGGTGCCGTTGGAAGCTTCCATAAGGTACAGCGGCAATTGGTCTCCAAACACAGGCGGGAAGGGGCGGAAAGTGATGTTGTTATTGCATGTCGCGCCCGAGCGAGCGAATGGGTGAAGTGCAGTTTTGGAGTAGCCCGCGGCATAGACGGGCCAGGCTGTCCCTTGGTCACCTGTATAATTGTGAGTGGTGTTAATGAGATACAAAGTAGATGGTGAGCGCACCAGTTGCAACGACATCGGTATAGCTGTCGCCGAAGGTGACGAGGTGTTTTATCTGTCCTGGTTGTACGCCAAGCGCGTGAGCACCAGAGGCGGCGATGGCACAAATGAGGGATGTGAGAAGCATGGGGAGATGAAAATTCAACAATGGCCCGCTCTGCTTTAGTACTCTCCACCCATCTGCCCGAGAAATGTCCGACGCCTTCAGAGTCTTCGAACCACGGTCACCGGTGATAAGCCAGCAATTGGGCCAAGCGCGGAATTTGCGATTTTTGCTCATTCAGTGCCACTAGCTGTATTGTAATCGGCTATATAAATCACTCAGCAGGGGGCTAGTGTCAGTCCGGGCAGCTAGCTAGGAGACAGCAGCGTATATACTATAAGCTTTAAGGTGTGAACTCACCGGAAGGTCAATACTGGCCGGAAAGTCAAAATCATACTTAAAGCTTTAAGTCAAACCTTCTCTTTTAACAAACCCTCAGGGTTCGTAGGAGTTGGGCGTTCACTCTAATCAAGGACAGGAGGAAATACTATCCATCCGTGACCAGGGTTGAGGAATGGGAGCTTTGCAGGGGCAACCTATGTTGACTAGAACATTTGTCTACGGTAGAGTTGGCATTTCCTGTCAATCAAGCCGAAGATCCGAGGACCGGAAAGGTCCGACGGCATAGCCAGGAACAGCACCTCAAAGGGAGCAGTAGCGGCAGCAAGGTCTTGCCGCCGGCTAAACCAAAATCGTGATGCCAAGAAGCTATTAATAGTCTTGACTCGAACAGACTCACATGGCTATTCACGAATGACTCGAATTGACTCGAATGACTCGAGGCTGATTCACCAGGAGTCACACACACCGAATTGGGACGACATGACGAGGCTGGAATATTATTTGGACACGCCAGAAGAGGACATATATTATTTATTTTAATTGTACCAACATCCATGCAGATTATTCTCCTTTTCAAGTCAAGATTTGTATGTAAATTAGTAGATTGTATTCAGTAGGAGTCCGTACCTTCACGGACTCAACGTTTGGACCATTATGTACATTACTGTTTCGAGTTTCCATGTTTTGTAGTATTTGGTATGTAGGATTTAGTATATAAGTAGAGGTAGAGCTTAGGTGGAAGCCAGTGGACCGTACCCTTCTTGTTAGGAGCACAGCATAACGCGTGCCTCCGTCCGGGAAGTCTCACGGAATCCATTCGGTGTACATTTGAGTGTCTTTAGATACTTTGGTGTCTACCAATATATTGGGATTGGATTATATTTGTTGTGCAGCGTCAGCGTCAGCGTTTAGGGTCAGCGTCAGCGTCAGCGTTTAGGGTCAGCGTCAGCGTCAGCGTCAGCGTCAGCGTCAGCGTCAGCGTCAGCGTTTTAGTGTCTCAGCATCAGCGTCAGCGAATATTACAGCGGAACTTGTCAACCTTCGGTTACAGTTCAAACCCAGCGTCGAACCAAGTTTAGTTCACCACACAACCACCCGGTGTCCATCACCACAAACCTTTTTGAAAACCACAACTCTTCTAAGAACTATAAAGGTCGCATCAGCGCCCAATAGGTCCGAGAAACCAAACGGTCGACTTAAAGCTTTAAGTCGAAACCTAGTTTTCAGCTATTGCAACAGCCGTAATACTTCGGTTGGAACCCCACGAACGCATATACAAGCGGAGAGGTGATTAGGTGTTTGATTTGGAGTGTGTTTAGTGTGTGGTTTAGCCATACATCGAGACCCAGTATCCAGCTCATTTCCCCCTGGTCGGTCCCGATCCGCGGCGTATCACCGACCTCAAGCCCGGCAACTTTCATGTCATTTCCAAATCGGGCGACTCACCACCTGCGTCCCAAAAAGGAAGTTCGGACTTGGCAGAATTTTTGGTCGCAAAGTTTTTTTTTCTTCTTTCTCTCATTTCTTCACCAAACGTTGTACAAAGCACTATTAGTACCGAACAAACCTCTCTCACCTCCACGTTTCGCCGGCGTGTCCAAATGGGGAACTCAATGCCAGCTTCCCAAAAAGGAAGGTTCGACTTGTGCGCGACAAAAGAAAAAGGAGAGAAAGGCCAAAAATTAGCAAGAACTGCATGAATTCATAAGAGCATATAACATATAGCATAGCATACAGCATAAGAAACTAAAGACTGAGATTAACTCTACACGGCTCGAACTGACTTTCCACGACGCGGCAAGACGATTCAAAGGGCCATTATTTCCCTTGCGCGTTGATAACGTTCCTCATCCCCCGGACTAGCGAAAGCCGGCGTCGACCACTCGGGGATCGATGTCCAGCTCCCGTCCGGATCGAAGGCATACGTGCAACGATCGGCGGTAGTGGACTGGTCTGTGCCAACAAAGTGCGAGGCGTAGAAGTCGGCGCTGCCCCGAGGCTCTTGTGTGTCGTTGGTCTTCACCCAAAAGCGCAGTCGGTAAGGGCCCACCTGAGCAGGTACCCGTTTCGTGAAGACGGTCGGCAACCGCCCGGCCCCGCTTTGCGAAGGCGGAGGGGAAACCGCTTTGGGCATCCGCAGGGTTCTGTTTACTTCTCAAGCCTTTGCGCGGCTTCCCGGCACCCATCCAGATATTTCCAGCCGCTCAAGAGATCACCCATGGGCCCCGGCGCAATACGGCACCATTTGGCAAGCCGAGGAAGCACGTGCAAAATTACCAAAACGGTCAACAAAAGTAATAAATCCTGAATATCGAAAATCCGCCAGCGGCGCGCGCTTGTGCCGCTCGCACACACTGACACCGTCCACTGTATCCCGCAGAACCTCTCCCGCACGCCCACACCTCCCCAGCGGCGGTACCCGCCACGCGGCGCTGCAAAACGTCCAAATTCGGGCCTGCGCGCGCTCGAATCCATCCAGCTCGCGCGCCCCATATCCAGCAGGGCGAAACCGAGTCAGGCTCCACAGAAGCGGGATCCCGCCCCCGCCGCGCACACACTCCCACGTTCCGCCCGGTACCAGAAAATACCCCGCCGGCCAAAAATCCCCGCCGCCCGCCCATTTGATCAACCGCGCCTCCCTACGCCCCACTATTCTCTCCATGCCGGACCTCTCTCCTTTCACTTGTATTTCATCCCCCGCCCGGCCCGATACGCCGGCCTGTAATTTGATGCAATGCCGCACCCCCTTTCCCCCGCCGCGTTTGCGCGCGGGGTGCACTACGCGGGTGGCGACGCATGTGTGGGCGTGGTTGACGACGCGGGTGAACGACGCCAACACGTTTGCGAGCGCGCCGCGGTTGTGGGCGGGGCTTAGCGCTGTCGACGCGGGCGTGGGCGGGTTGTGGGCGGGGTGGGCGCCGTCGAGGCAGGCAGTGACGCGGGTGTGGGCTGGGTCGAGGTAGGGCCGCGCAGGGGGATGCGTTTGGGAGCGCGCCGTGTGTGTGGGCAGGGTTGACAACGCGGGCGGGGTGGACGACGCTGACGCGTTTGGGAGCGCGCCGCGGTTGTGGGCGAGGTGGGCACCGTCGAGGCGGGCAGCGACGCGGGTTGTGGGCGGGTGGGCGCCATCGAAACGGGTGTGGGCGGGCTTAGCGCCGTCGAGGTGGGTGTGGGCGGGGCTAGCGCCGTCGAGGCGGGCAGCGACACGGATTGTGGTCGGGGTGGGCGCCGTCGGGGCGGGTGTGGGCAGGCTTAGCGCCGTCGAGGTAGGTGTGGGCGGGGCTAGCGCCGTCGAGGCGGGCAGCGACGCGGATTGTGGGCACTGTTAGGGGGCGGGCAGCGACGCGGGTTGTGGGCGGGGTAGGCGCCGTCGAGGTGGGTGTGGGCGGGGCTAGCGCTGTCGAGGCGGGCAGCGACGCGGATTGTGGGCGCGGTTAGGGGGCGGGCAGCGACGCGGGTTGTGGGCGGGGTAGGCGCCGTCGAGGCGGGTGTGGGCGGGGCGGGGGGGACGACGCCGACGACGTGCTCGCCCGTTTTTCAATCGTCATCCTCCCCACCTCTGAGAACAAAATCGTCGTCCGACGCCCCCCCACGCAGATCCTCCAGCTCATCCTCATCCGCATTCACGCCGATTTCATCTTCCTCGTCATAGTCCGCCTCCTCCACAGCCTTCATCCGCCGCTTCCCTCTGCCCCTCCTCACCTCCGTCATCGACACCCCGATCTGCGCCGCGATATCGCGGTACATGACGGCCTGTTTCAGCCCATACGCGATCGCACCCTCTGCCTGGTCTTCCGGAATCTCTCCTACTCGCACTTCCTTCACCCGCCTCTCCCACTCCTTCGCTCGGTGTTCTAGAAACACGGGCGCACGCCGCGCCTCCTCCTCGACAAGCATCACTTCCTCCTTCCATCGCCGGACACGTGCATACGCCTTGCACCATTCGATCCTTAACGCTACGAAAAGCGACATAGAGTCAGTACATTGCGGTTAAAATGAGACAACCAATGGCGCACCTTCTTCTAAATCGGCCTCTGTCGTCGACGTGGCACTCGCCGTCCAAATCCAAGACACTTCCCTTACATTCTCCCCTCCTCGCGCGACGAGCTCCTCCCCAGTCAGCGGTGGCAACAGGCCGTCCTCCCTAAGAGTATCCTCGCGCGCCCTCCGTCTGTCCGCCTGCGCCTGACGCTTTGCCGCCCCACGCCGCAACTCCTCCGCATCCTCCATGCAGCGGATATCCTCTTTGCGCAACTTCCTCCGCCCGACCTTCCCCTAACACCAATCTTAGCACTTTCTTCTCGATTCCCATGCCTGATCTGCCCGCCTCCACCACCATTGCACAACTCACGGCCTCACCACAACCCACTGTCTCGGCACCTCCGGGGTAAGTTGGCGCAGTTTTGCCTGAATGCCCACCCACAATATCTCCCACCAGTATGGCGAAAACAGCGAAACCGAGACGCCACACTACAAAAGAGAGTGCACGTTTGCACGCACGAGCAGCAGCTTCCGCCAAATATCGCGAGACGTGCGTGTTCCATTCGGTCTTGGGGCCTTTCGACTAACCCGCAGCAACCACCGCAGGCACCGAGCCGAAGTTCTGGAGTCCGGACGCATTCGAGCGGCCAAGCGTCGCACCTTTCTCAAAACTCAGCCTGCCGAGGAGCAAGAAACTGCTAAGGAGAAAGCTCGCCAGGCGAGCGCGCGTTACCGCGCTGAGTGGGTCACTACACTCTATCGTCCCTCAGCATGCTCATTAATCCAGACACCGCCAGGAATTAGCGCTCAAGCAACGCAAAGTGCGCAAGCACGCGCATATAGACAAGCATGGGATTCATGCATATCTCCAACGCCGCTACGGCGGTGCAGCCACTCGATATGCAGACGACGAGGACGACGAGGAACCCGCCGTGCCTGACGTCGGCGGCGGTATTGATTTGGACGTTGTCGCGCCCCGCGTCTGCGATTACTCTGATGCGTTCTCAAAAAAGTAATACTTAGGATGAGTATTGTACGAGTCGGCCATCCCTGAATATGCACTTTCGACCAAGAAATTATTGTTCTACGCGCAATACAAGAACAAAAGCGATGTACGACTACGATCCGCCGTGTCGGAGTTTCGTGTTGGAGTTTCGAGTCAAAGTTTGGCCTGAGAAGGAGAGGGTCAGTGCGAGCCCGTGTGGGAGCGTCTGGAGAAGACGCACACGCAGAGGCAAAAAACGGCGGCGAGGCAAGGCGTCGAGCACATCCATTCGACGTGCTGTGAGTCCCATTTTCATCGACCCGCACCGGCGCAGATTGGCGTGGATTCCCTCGACTGCTTCGCCATCGGTGAAAGGGCATTGTCGTTCGACAGTGTACGTGTACTGGCAGCCGGGGTTGTGGGCGTAAGCATGGAAGCTACTAAAGGAGTAGTTCTCAATAAGGAAACGGTCATCTTCCCTTCACACCACTCACACATACCGCTCGCCACGCTGAAGATCGGCTTTGGGGGTCGACATGGAGGTTGTGTTTTGGCGCGGGGACGAGAGGGAATGCTAAGCTCAAGCAAACGCGCTGGCATGGAAGGTGTCGTGTGGCGCGCCCTAGACCGTCAGCCGCGCCCTAGGTGTGGCCCTCTCAACCCTTCGCCCTTCCGTGCAGAACAACAATTTACCTAAATAATCCAGTCGTGCGATGCGCCACTGCCCTTGGGCTGATTTATTATAATGGCAGGTCAGTTTGCCAGCGCATACCCTTCTTTCTCTTCCCTCACCACCCAACTTTTTGCCAGTCGCTCTATCCGTCCTTCCACTCCCCATCCTTCCACGAGATGGTCTGCATCCCACCTTTCTACCCCTCTCCCGGCCATGAGTCGACCCACGCGCAGGACCAAGCCTCCGCGTGCGCGTACTACGGCGTCTGGCGAGGGAGGGTCCGCGGGACATACACCAACTCGTAAGCTTCTTTCTCGATTATTGCGCGTTCTCCACATTGACTGGTGTCGCTTGCAGCTGGATCGCCCGTGAGCTGACGGACGGATTCACCGATTCGCGCCAAAAATCCTTCAAAACCATCGCCGACCTACAGACTTGGTGGGCCGGCATGTGCGCGGCGGAACACCAAAATGGATGCCCTGTCTTCGAGTAGCGCAACTTCAGCCTCAACCGCCCCACCCAGACTCACCCGACCTCGCCGGCGTGCACCCTTGTCGCGCCCAACTACCTCCCGCCCGTCCAACACTATGTTGCTCCCCCCGCTCCTCCTGCCCCGGCGGCTCCCGTCGCCTCCACCTCGACCGCGCCCATCCCTGCGCCATCGCCGTTCAATTCTTCGACCTCGTCCGCGACCTCATCCTCGTCGACGATCCATCCCCGAAAAAAAGAGGAGGCCGCGTCGCCTGAATTAAGCTCGCCGTCGCCGCCGCCGGGGTTGCATCTCAATGTTCCTCCGCGCCCCCACCTCACCCCCAGCACCCGCCTTCACCTTACGCCCACCGGCGCCGCTCGCGCCGCGAATCTGCAGGCCGCGGCGGCCACCCACGCGGAGGCCGTTGCCGTCGCTACTCGTGCCCAAGCTGAAGTGGTGCGAGCCCGTGCGGAGGCTGCCGCTCGGGAGGCGGATGTTGTCCGTGCTGCTGCTGCGACTGCTGACGCCGCCGCCGCCGCCGCCGTTCCTCTTCCCCCCCCCCGTTGCCGGGGACGCAACTCCGCGCGCGGGGGCGGTCCACTCCATCCTCCTCACTCCCGCTCCCGCCGCCACACCCGAGGCTGCGCCGCCCCTCGCCGTGGCACCCGTCGCGGACGCAGAGGAAGAGCCCGTCTGGCAGTACGCCGTGCGGGGCGTTGGAGTCTTTTATCAGACGTACGCGGCGGCGAGGGCGGCAGCGCGACAGCTGGGG
Organism: Mycena metata; assembly: GCA_029378385.1. Lineage (NCBI taxonomy): Eukaryota > Fungi > Basidiomycota > Agaricomycetes > Agaricales > Mycenaceae > Mycena > Mycena metata. The sequence goes on along the minus strand of JARKIB010000163.1, from coordinate 4,808 downwards.
GTCCAGGGTGACTCAAAAATCTTGATGTCGTCGAATGTGGCGAAACTTGAGGCGTGGATGCGCGGGACCCCTTTCGCCGGCGACGGCAGTTCGTGAGCCTTGGGCGCGTTTTTTTTCTTGTTACTTCCTTCTTGGACCTCATACCAGTTTACCCGCCCTCGGCCTCGTCGTTGTCCATAGATGCCACCTTTGTATAATCTTCCGCTCGCTGTCTTGCTTACATTGCGATCCTACCGCCACTCCTACTACTCCTACTCTCTCTATTGTCTTGGTCTTCATACCTTACTCTTGCTGCTATCTTGTTGTATCGCTATCGTCTTGTTGCCGTGTTGTTGTCTGGCTTGCTGTCTGGTCGTATCGTCTCGTATCTCTTGGACTGCTACAGTTAATAGTTCCTCATGTATCTTAGTTCATTGCCTTGTACAAATTCAATTTCTTGTACATAATTTGCTGTGCGGTAAAGCCTAGACGCCAACGACATCTGAACGCCTAAACGCCTAAACGCCTAATCCCGAAATGGAACCGAAGACGCGAGGGCAAACAAACAATTTTGCAGGGGCACGGCGAACAGCTTAACTCTTCATGACCAAAAGAAAAAACCCAGCCGACCTCAAAAAGCGGGGTAACACCACCGACTTCAGCGCAGGACGTCTGAAATTCCTGCAAACTCGCCTACCTCAATACGTCGAGGCGTCCAAAAAAAATAAAAGCAAGTCGGAACGGAGGAAAAGCGGTACCAACGTCTTCTGGCCGACGCTATTCCACGACTACTGGCAAGAATTTCCTTGGAAACTTCCCATCGGCGAGGATCCTGAGCCGCGCGACAAAGACGCCGTTGAGGAGGTGCCGGCAGACGCTGAAGCCGCGTTTGAGGCTCTAGGGCTCAACCTTAGCCCAGAGGAGGAGGACGAGAAGGCGGCGGTTATGCAGGAGACCAGTGCGGTGAGGATTTCCTTTTATTCTTGGGCGGGCGTGTATATTAAATAAAAAACATCGTGATACAGAAAATCAAGCGCTGGTTCAGTCGCCAGAGGCCCAGCGCTATGGGGATTCATGCAAACCCGTACTTCGAACACCTTGCGCGACTGCGCCGCCACCAGGATGAGGCACCGCCAAAGCGGCTTGCGGACTTCCAATTCTACATGCGCCATCGTGACTATAAAGACGCGGTTGAAGAAAAGTTCAGCGGACTGGCGGACAGCGTGGACAAGGCGCACCGACTCGCCTTACGGTGCAGGATCGCGAAAGAGATGCTTGAGTCTGAGCCACAAGACGTGCAGGAGATGATCAAGACCAAGTGCGATGACGCGCACGCGGAGGACATGGCGACCTATGAGGAGAGCGGCGAGGGGTTACCGAGCTCAGTACCGAGGGGCAGGAAGAGTAAGTCGGCGGTCGTAAATTAAATGAGTATCTATGCTGACTCCTCTCACCTTGTACCTTGCAGGGCGCGCGAAAATTTCACAGCGATCGTGACGCCGCTGCTAGCGGGACTGCGCGAGTACACCGGATACGACATCAACCTGTTCGCGGGACGCGTCAAAGACAACGGGAGCTTCGACATCACAAGGTGGGTTTTCTTTGTCTTGTGTTGTCGCCGACTAAATGTGTGTGGGCTGTTATTATAGCGTGAATGCCGGGACAAAGGTCGGGGGCGGAGATTGGGCCGCGTGGGACCCTGAAGGATACAAGACAGTCTCGAAGGCGTATGCTAAATTCGTGCATGCAGGACATCTTGGTGAGTAAGCGACGAGCGCATAATAAAGCAGTACTGACGCGAGTTTGTAGAACATAGTGGGACCAGCGCTATACCCGCAGGCGCAGCGCCGCCTCCACCGGTCCCAGAAGATGCTGAAATGCCGCCCGCAGATGCTCCCACCTCCAGCAACGCGGGGTCGGCTGCCGTGGATGACGCGGCACCATCCGTCTTCGTGGGGATGAATCTGCTGCGAATGTCTGAACCCCCGCCGCCCACCAGCAGCGGCGACGTGGAGATGGCACTCGCCCCGGCCGTTCGCCGACCTGCCAGCGCGCCGGGGGATGTGGAGATGGGGCCGCCGCCGCTCCCGCCGCTGAACGAGGACGACGACGAGATCATGTCGGGGAGCTTGTTCGGCGCCCCACCGCCCGTCCTCGTGCCCATTCCATCTCCCGCCGCATCCACTGCACCGGCGCCGAGCGCTGCGACGACTCCCGCTCCCCCCACCGCTCCCCCCACTGCTCCCGCTCCCCCCACCGCTCCCGCCGCCGCTGCTGGGCCCGCCGCCGCCGCCGCTCCCGCTCCCGCTCCCGCCCAAGGAAAGGGTAAGGGTAAGGGTAAAGCGAAGGAGAAGGCAGTAGGACCGGCGCCAATCGACGGCGCTGCCCCCGACGGCGGTGACGCGGTGGAAGCTGTCCCTAAGGTCAAGAAGGTGCCGAAGCCGACGTGGGGGGTTTGTACGATGACGTCGCCGTTGAGGGCGGAGGTACTGGCGAAGGCGCAGGGAGAACCGAGGGATGCGTACGTCCGAGCTTTGCGTCGGATGTCCAGCTATGAGCTAGTTCGCGAGAATAATATTGCGCGAAATCGGGCTTCATTGAAGGAGTTGGGGGTTCAGAGCGCCTCGGCGTTCTTTGGAATGAAGAAGCGAGACGCGGAAGTGCAAGGGAAGGGGGGGAAGAAAAAGAAGCGAAGGGTTGTCGATGAAGAAGGGGATTGGGATAGCGACGCAACTGAGAGCGCGAGTGGGAGCGAGGACAGCGAGGACAGCGGGAACAACGAGCGTACGCCAGTGAAGACGAGAGGGAGAAAGGGGGCAGCCAGGGCGAGCACATCGACGACGAGTACGGTGCCAAAGTGGGCGACGAGCGCGAAGAGTGTCTTGAATGATACGGGGCCGGTGGAGATGGGGGAAGACTGGACAACACTCGTCGAGGTATGGTGGGCGCTTGAGAAATCCAGTGGGTTTTCGAGCAAGGTGCGTTGCTTAGGTTTACATTTGTGAAATGAAAACTAAAATATGTGTTAGACGAAGACGCACCCGACCACCAATCGACCGAAAGCGGTCGGGACATGGGTGAAGAATGCCCGCCGAGGTACCCCCAACATCGGAGGGGCGGCGGCGATGGAGGGGCGGCGGCGATGGAGGCGCAGTGGTGGGCGTGGTGGTTGGCGATCAATCCGAAGTGGCGGCTCGGGGAGGACAGGCAGCTGAAACAGGAAGGGGACGGGAGCTTCGATGCGTTGAGGTGCCCGGGGCAGAATGGGTTCCTCAACGTCATCATTTGCCTGAAGTGGTGGCGAGCAGAGATGGCGACCGCGTCTGATGGATGGTTGCGGGCGGTCAAAGACGTCAAGTGGGTGTTGACGCAGATGGTCGGGTAAGTCCTGTTTATTTAGTGCGCGCGTAACGCATGCTGATGAGCCAGCAGAGTGCCAGCGAGCACCGGTGATGCGGCCGCGATCGACGCGGCGATGGCAGCGGCTACCATGGAGGACGAATCACCCGCTGCCAATGCCGTGGTTGCGTCGTCGTCAAGCACCGGCCCCGCTCCCGCCGCTGCTGCTGCATGCCCCAAACCGCGCCCCAAACCGCGCCCCAGACGGGGCCTGCTGGAGCGGATGGCGGATTATAGTGCCGAGTGGGCAGGCGAGGGCAATGGGGACGCGGGAGACGACGCCGGGAACGCCGGGGAGGGTGCAGGCAGTGGGCAGGTGGACGAGGGACCTGCATGAAGCGGCGGGCAAGCTGCCCGGGCGCGTCTTTTGGGTGAAATCTTGATTTGATGGCTATGTGTGGCGCGGTGGCGTGGAGGGCGCAGAGGGCGGGCGGCGACAATTGGCGGCATGGAGGAGATGGTTAGAGGGTGTAGCAGGAGGCTAATGGACGGGCAACGCGCACGGGGCGCCCGGCGCGAGATTTGGCGCTTTCTTTTGGAGCTATTTATGGGTATTTTGTACATTCGGCCGCCAACGGCATGTAAAAATTGATTTCTTGATGTATTTCTGATGGCTGGTGAGGGCTGCCGAGCGCCCGCCCAGCCGGCCAAAACCCCCCGCCAACATATCCCGTGACCTTGGGCAACAGCCTAGAGTCTTCGCGAAAGGGGTCTGGGCTGCGCCCTACCTCTTTCGCGAAACGGGAACTTAATGAGCTGAAGGGCCGGGCCACGGTAGCGCTCCAGGCACTGGGACACCTCTGCCGGGGAAGGGTAGAGCTTCACCGGGCTTCTCTGTCTGTTGCTGGACCGCCTCTGTTGCCTGTTCCTGCGACTCCATAGTATGCTGTCGCTTATTGGAAGGCCCAGCTGCCTCACCATCGTCGACTCGTGCGCGCTTGACGGGCTTTGCCACCTCTCCATCGTCGACTCATGTGGGCTTGGCGCGGTCACGCTCCTCGCGGGAGCTGCGGTCGTCGTGGGGGGCGGCGGTCGTCGCGGTCGTCGTGAGGGCGGCGGTCATAGACAAGGCGGTCGTCGTGGGGGCGGCGGTCGTCGCGGTCGTCGCGGGGGCGACGGTCATAGACAAAGCGGTCGTCGTGGGGGCGGCGGTCGTCGCGGTCGTCACGGGGGAGGCGGTAGACAACGTGGTCGTCGTAGACAAAGCGGTCGTCGCGGGGGCGGTGGTCGTAAACAAATCGGTCGTCGTGGCGGCGGGGTCGCGCTCCGGCCCCCTGTCATAGAGGACAAGCCGCTCACGGCCAGGGCCGGGGTAATAGCGTGGCGGCTCGGCGGCGGGTGGGGCGGCGCGGTTGTCGGCGTAGGCGCGGTCATCGTGCAGGCCGGGGCCGGGGTAATGGCGTTGCGGCTCGGCGGGCGGAGCGGTGATA